>JADPYA010000224.1:0-258801 GCA_017654825.1 Cryptococcus sp. T15_22C | reverse complement strand
CCCCCTAACCCCCCTAACCCCCATGGGAATAGTTAGGGATAATGACGGTGGCGATGAGGAAGCTGCGGAGGATGAGGAGGATGTGTGGATTTGACTGATAGCAGATTGATCTGAATGGAACGGGGGCATGTACGGCCACCATCTTCGCAACCACTAGATGCATGTTCATTTTCGCTATCATTGTCATTACGTGATATGAGTTAGTTTGGAGAGATTTGAGATGGGTCACCAGGGTTACTTCGGCTCGGCTTTCCCTTGTCAACGTCCTCGTCTCTTGCCACCGAATCACAATGCTAATGCTGCCACCACAGCCTGACTCTTGAGTTGTTGCGACTGACCGCCCGCCCCTATACCCTGTTCTGCCGGCAAACATCAAGCGGCAACAGATAGTTCAGTTGCTCGTGACTTCCGGAACATTCTGGCAGAAGTCGTGCTACCTCGCAAGCGCTCGATGCTGAGAACGCCGTCGGATTGCATCCAAGCGGTTGACTCGGGGAAAGTGTGTCACGGGAATTCCTCCGGACGCTATCTCCGCTTCTACGGCCATCAATAGCCGCCACCGTATGAACACGTCATTCCATACGCGTTCCTACTATCATCGTCTTCCCATAACCCGAACTCGACCAAAACCCGCTAGGACCTCTCGTGGATATGAAACACAGCAACTACGGTCCTTCTTTGTCCTCAGTGGTACAATAGAACCGGGCCGTCCCTCTATCCGTCCCATTTCCACCAGGGGCCGCAGCAACACCTACTGCGTACCGGCCACCGGCGCAGGCCCTGGTCCTACCCGTGCCTGCTCCGCTAGCACCTTGTCTTCTCGCGAATGAAGCCCCTGAGGGTCGATGAAACAAGGTAGCTACAGCCATTGTGTCTCCAAAGTGGGATCATGACACCGGCCGTAGCTCTACTCGACCCGGGTGGCAAGTAGTCTTTCCCTCGGGACATTGGGGTACTTAAGGCACCCTGATTTGTACGTCTTTCTATATTGCTCTCCTTCTCTCAAGCAATATTATCAATTGTATGCAACACTCTTACCAGGTACTGCATTACACGACCAACCTTAGCCTTAGGTGTTCGACTTAGACACAAACCTCCCAAGCTATACGCTTGTTCAGCCACTTCCATTTCCTGCAAGTCGGATCCAACTATCATTGGTAACCTTCGACTTGCATTCAGTTAGATTGATCGATATTGGGTAGAGAGTCAGGCGACTTGTCTAATCCGTGCGCGGCGATCGTTGTTAGATCGTTACAAAGTGGGGTCCAACCGGCGGCGGATATGGCGCGGTATAATGACATGAAAATCTATTCGACAACGGGATAGTACAGCGGATTGCATCTATGACGGCCGATCGTTCACCATCCCACCTCTCCGTCGACGTAATTCTCCACCACGACTCCCTCTTCACCAGCTTTCTTCCGCAGCACATGTCTCTCCAACGTGTACATTTCATAACTCGTCGAAGCCAATTTCATCGCCTTGATGTGTTCTGGCCCTCCGATGGCTGCTCGAGCGTGTTTCCGACTCTGCCATATGCAGGTGGCGAGGTTGATCTGGGGAGGTGAGGGGGTGAGCATGGTGGCCCCCCCGGTACTACAGCGCGCCTACTCACTCCTGTTACTGGATCGGGAACACCATACCAGTACATCAACAGCCCTCCATGCCGTATAGCTTCTGCGTGTGCTTTCGCATCGGCTTCGTACAGCAGCTGGTCGATGGTGCCGTTTCTTTGATTTCGCTTTGATCGGAAGACGACGCAGTACCTGGAGAGGGAGGGGGTCAGCGGCTGGATGGGGGATACAATGCTACTTGAACTCACCACTCTCTTTCCAGATCGATGTCCAACCTCAGATCATCCCAGTTAAAGGCCTCTGTATACGGCAGCTCTGCGTAAGTGGTAGACGCCGGATGGAATCCGTGAAGCGCTTTGTGGAGTGATGAGGATGCAGGGTCTACCGAGCCATGAGGTAGACGAGGTGATGAGGGGGAATACGGTGTGGTGGTGGCTGTAGGGAGAGAGGATAGTAGTGGCGGGAGGTAGAAAGTGGGCGCTGAGCGGCTGACCAATCCTTCGACGAGAGGAAGATCGTGTGGGTTGGAGGATGAGGATTGAATCGGAATGACCATGTTGGATGAAGTGAAGTTGATTGGGACATGCTGAAGGGGACGGGGGCGGGGAAGACGAAGAGTTGACAAGCAACGCAAAACTGTGTTTGCTCGCAACTGTACAAACCGATGGCGTTGTACACAATTTTGCAAAGCACGCCATGGTGGTTCCCGGGGCGTTACTGACGTCAGCATCTGGCGGGGCTCCGTGTTTCCCCCTCCTTGGACGCCAGAATCCACCACGTATCATCTCCTCCTTCGTGGCCAACAGCATGGTAACAATCCTCCCGCATCATCCTCCCCACAGAAGCAGAACGTACTGATCGATGCCAATCCACGGTCCGACCATGTCCAAGTTATCCATCCAACTCGTCCTCCAACTCACCTCACCCGCACTACAACCGGTTCGCGTCTCCATCATGGGGTGGCGAACTTGAGAGTCATGCTCCACGCCCCGCTCTACATGCGATGGCGCAAAAAAATGGGATCGTCAAAACCAGAAGCGCTGGAGGTTTCCAAGGGGCAAGCAAGCGCACTGGCCTCTCTTTTATTCATCATTGAAGACCAGAGGCGGATTTTGGCCAGCTGATGCCGCGACTGATGTTTTATCGGCAGCCCATCCTCTACGAACAACCTGTATTGCTGCAGACCTACAAAGCCAGCATTCACTTAGCCAACGGTCCGACTGAGAACTCGTTATGGACCCTTATAGATGCCGTATGACTGCCACACCGAGCACAATAATGTCATCACAATAAGCGTACTATAGACAAGCCCGCCATGATGGCTTTTTGACCCATGGGGTCGACAACCGGGAACACGTCCACTATACACCCTGAAACCCGTTCACATCAGCCAAGACCAGAAACGCTCGACAAAGTTGCGTGGAGCTGGTTCTTCGTAGCACTCCGCCTCAATCTTGTCGATACCGGAAATAAAGTCCATTTCGTGAGCTCGAATGAATTTGGTGCGCTTGATGAGCTTGAAGGCGATGAAAAGGAGAGGCTGGAGGGGAGAGGGGGGGAGGGGGGGAGGGTCAGCGGGAAAGCACTTGTAGGAGCAGCAGACGCGGACTCACGAAGAGGAAGACTGGAAGGTAATTCGTGATAAAGTCGGCGGCGAACGTGGTCTCGGTCTTGAGGAAGACGTTCCAGGCGGAGAAGAAGAGGATGATGGAGATCATGACGATAGCGTACCAAGCGGCGGCCGCTCCACGGTTCATGAATGACTTGTATGGGAGAGTCGAACGGGAGATGCCTTGCACCTTCATACCCTTGTGGAATCGGATGTAGAGGAAACAGATACCCCACCAGGTGAGGAGACCAGCGGCAGCGGTGAGGTTGGCAAAGTATCCAAAGACCTGAGGAGGGGGTCGAGTCAGCGGTCATTGGCTACCCACCATCTTACGAGACGGTGACACTCACGGTACCGGCAGTAGACTGCAAGGACATGTACGCGAGACCACCAAACATCCCGCAGAAGAGAACGGCGACCCATGGAACACCACGCTTGTTGACACGGCTGAAGATGGCTGGGGCACGACGGGTGATTGCAAGACCGTAAAGAGCTCGAGACGATGTGTACAAGTCGGAAGATGCGGCAGACCAGGCGGAGGCTGTGGGGTGGGGGGTCAACATTTCTTTTTCCTCGCGCTGCACGCCTAGACACTCACTCAGCAAACACGCATTGATGATGGATGGCAAGGCCTTGATACCGGATCGCTTGATGGCGATGACGAAAGGTGAACCAGCGGCATTGTGGGAAGAGAGACCGAGGGATGGGTAGTTTGAAGGGACGAGCAAACCGATGACAAGGACACCACAGATGTAGAACAACAAGATCCTGATGTAGACACGCTTGATGGCTCGGGGGAGATTGCGGCGGGGGTTCTTGGTCTCTCCTGCGGCGATGGCGACGATCTCGGTACCGATGTAAGAGAAGGCGGCCTGGGTGAGAACGGCCCAGAATCCGAGGAATTGACCGAGCGCTCCAGGGATATCCGCGTATTGTACGAAAGGTCCAGGGTTCTGTGGCGGCGAAGGAGTGAGTAAAAGGCGATAGATTTTTCCGGACCGCCCTAGCGACTCACCCTCCAGTACTCAAACCCGTGGGCGGTGTGATCCGGCCCACCACCAGCGGTGATGATGATACCGAGGATGATGAGACCGACGATGGTGAGCACCTTGATCGATGCGAACCAGAATTCGCACTCCCCGTAGACACCGGCACCAGCAAAGTTGATGGCGAAGACGACGATGAGACAGATGGAGATCCAAGCTGCGTTGTTTATAGCCTTGTTCCAGTAGTTGATGAGGACGGCGGCAGCAGACAGCTCGGCGGGGAGAATGATAACCCAGTTGTACCACTGTCAGGGGCGTCCGATTAGCAACGCCTGGGGATTATGTCGCCAACGACCCACTCACGTAATTCCATCCGAGGGTGAACGAGAACGCAGGGTCGACGAAACGATCGGCAAGCTTGATATGACCACCCTGAATAGGCAGGTAGGCTACCATCTCTCCGAGGGAGACCATGACACAAAAGCAAACAGATCTGGAAGAAAGGGGAATCGCTTAAGCGAAACTGCACTTGTAACGCGCGATACGCGGGCACCACTCACCCAACGACCGAGTAACCGAGCAGCAAACCAAGGGGACCACCATGGGCGAGGGCACCAGCAGTACCCAAGAAAAGACCAGTGCCAATGACACCACCGATGGAAATCATGGCAATGTGCCTTGACTTGAGCTCACGCTTGAGGCCAACCTCTGGAACGTCCTCATCGTACTCATTGGCAAAATCGCCAGCCTCCACGGAGACGCCGACATTGGCCGGCTCGTGCTTGTAGTCGGTCGGATCGAGGTGCTTTTCGTATTGAGGAGATGCCATGGCGAGGGAGTTGTTGGGTGGGTGGTTGGAGGAGGGGAGAAACGGGGGGTGGGATCGTCTGACAGAGGGATGCCCAGTTTTATACCTCACCCGGCTGGGGGGGTCTCTCTATCACCCCGCCCTTCTGCCCCCCGTTCTGCTCCAAATAACCGACCCGACAGGAACGAAAGAAACTACTGGATTTAGCGGCTAGGCCAATCACCATGCGAAGATCGTCCGATATCCCAACAAACGCGTTACCAGAACCGAGTCGGCGTCTGACGCTCGTCTTCAGCCTCTCTTTGCCCGCGCGTGCACCAACCCTAACTCCTACTGACTGTAACGGTCTCGAGCGTTCTTTCATCTTGACAGCGGGATTTGGGTGGAGCCTAGAAGTGGGGTCCAAGGTCAGGCACCGAGGGATCGATTTTTTTTCGAGGAAGACTTGCTCGAAGCGTCGGCAAGAAATTACCGCGTTGAGTGTACTTTTAGATCGATCCAGAACGATCGGTAGGATGTGAAGACAGATTGCTCTTATCTCGATGGCTTGGCGGCACCACGCATGACCATGCGTATCTGAATGGAGACGCTGCTAGCTCAGTACAACACACGCAATCAGCTGTCTTATCTTGAAAGATAGTGGACGTTCTGTGCCGTCGGTTCAGAGAATCATATCTTTTCGTCGTCGTAGTTTCAAGCGAAGCTTTGACGATGTTTTATCGTTATCGTTTCTAGCATTCGCAGGTTTCGATACGAAATCGTGCATGTGACTGTGTATATGTATCTACGCAAAACCGCACGCTTTCGATCACAGCTTTCAAAAGGTGGCATGCGATGCAAGTCCTACATCCCCTTGGCCATAGCTTGTGGATGCGCTGCTCTGGACAGCAGCGAGACTCGACCTTGCCCAACTTGAGAAAAAATGCTACTAGCAACCTGGATCGAAGCCCCCAGCGACGCAGAATTGCCAGAAGTGGGGGTGGCTGGAGTGACCAGGCGATGACCACGATCTAGGGAGTAAAAATACACACCTTTCCCCTTCTGTCTCCCCTTTCTCTCTCTACGAAACGGCAAAAGTTGTAGAGCGCGCGTCACTCCAATCAAGCTTGTTGGCCAGGAATCTGTTTCGACTACTTCTCCCGGGCCTGAAGGCTGTGAAGGGCCCTCAGGCCCTCAGGTGCCAAGGGACATAGACGGGAAGGGACGGCTCGTTCCATGTCGTCACTATATGGCTAGAGTGTTTGCGCACGCGGCAGAGCAGCATCTCCCCTCCTAGTAGTGTAGTTTTGATACGAGAGCCCAAATGTGCAGACCTTCACTTGTCGGCGGTGCGATTGCAAACTCCCCACGCAGTTCCCACCGAGGTCATCGAGCTGAATGACCTCGTCGATAGCCAGAGACCAGCAGGACAACCCGAACCGATCGTTTCCCTAGGATTTTCCCCTGTTGCCTTGCCCGCACACAAGGACAAGATCAGCTTTGGAACCGGCTTGGCGTGCAAAGGGCTGCCGCAGTTGAACAGCTACTTGATGACATTATCTCCATTATAATCAGCATCGACATCTTCAACATCCACTAGCTTCCGCAGACTCGACCACCTACCCCCCATTCATTCCTTTTTCTCTTCAGGATCCCTCCGACGGAAGACGCACGCACGCTCGCACTCGCTCCCGTGGCCCGCGTACAAACCATTTGCGATCGCAGCATCCGGAACCCCGTATCTCTCGCAGGGCAGGCGAGGAAGCTGTTTGTCCACAACATCATTCATCGGGAATTGTTGACAACTGGAGGATCAGGACGTCGTTTACAATGGCCGCGTTCGAGGTGTTCTCTGGCGTGCAGCCATACCAGGAGGTGAGATCGGTCCACGCTTGTGCCGTTGAATACCCAGCTAACGAGGACCGCTCTCCGACGCGGCCAGCAAAACACTCCATCGCTACCTGGCTCACCCACCAGCATACCAAACCCGTATGAAGCGACTCTCGCTCGTCTTCGATCCAACTCCTCCAGCGCCTCACCCATCGATCACACATCGCCGACATCGCCGCCGCTCATTCTCTCACCTGACCCTTCCAGTCCTCCACCAGCATGGAAGCGGAGACCGAGTCAGGTCATACAGAGGACGAGGACGAATTCCACGGGTGGTGACAGTCTAAGGCTCTCCACATCGCCTCCGATCTCGCCTCCATCCTCAGCACAACGGTCGGCGTCCGCCCGCGCTCCTCCACCTTCCCTATCGCCAACCGGCGGCCTGTACGCGACCCCCCGGAGACATCCAACAGCGGCTTTGCGAATGACATCCTCGACCGAGTCCGGTGTCGATAGCAGCGATACTGGAACGACCGACATCGTCACTCCGATCACTTACAACGAGCGGGAAGAGTTTGCTCCACCTCAACCGATGTTTGGGCGGACACCTGGATCCAGCACCACCTCTCTGCGGTCCGTGTCCACGGGCGACCCTTACGTCACAAGGAGACACTCTGCGGCGTACTCTATCCCAGTATCCGAGGGCCCGGCAGAGTTGCCTGATATGAGCAATCCTTTCAGGCAGGCCGATGAGAGACCGTTGGACACGGTACGGAGGATGACGAGAATGGTGGAGAATGATGCGAAAAGGAATTCCTTTTTATCGCAGCAGCAGCATGTCGTTGCCAAGGAAAAAAATTATGTACACCCCATGGCGATGTCCGGGCAGGACCTCATATGTGAGCGTGCTTCGGACGCCACTCTGATGCGGACGCTGACATCCATCCCCTTCCCCCCCCCCCCCCCGGCCGCAGGGCCTACCGCACCAACCTTCCAGCCTATAATCACCGATGTCCACACGAAGCGCTCGAAATCAACACACTCGCTCGCCTCTCTCAGCTCTCGCAAACCCAGCCGCAATTTCAAATCCACACCGACATCTCCCGTCGTTCCCCATCGTCAAATCTACGACGTGCCCAAATCTCCAACATCCACCCTCAGCTCCTCGAAACGGTCGAAAACAAGCACGCCGAACGGCTCGGCGATCAATCTCAATGCCGCTTATCCGTCGGCGAGGGATTTTATGCTGAGTCTCGCCCCGAGGGAAGGCGGATACGCTGTAGCTGCAGCGTTTGGAGGCAACACGTACCCTGCCCAAACACAAAGCGGAAGATCGGAACGGAGCTCTATCGAGGGCAGGACACACGAATTTGGAGGTGTGTTGCTGCAGCAAAAGGCAACGGCCAGGATGAGCATGGATGCGGCGTTGTTTGATGTGAGTACGAGGGGACTTTTTGCGAGATAAATACCCATTGAACTCCCACACGGCGTTGGCAGTACAATGCTCACGGGTACCGACAGCCGGCCCCTCGCGCCGGTGCTCCTCTTCAATCCACGCACTCCAGCACCTCGGACTCGACTTCCACCTCGGCATCCTACGTCGACGAGTCGCAAGGTTCAAAATCGTCGATGTCAAGCCCTGCCATACAGCCTCCCGTGACAGAGATCCTTGTGCCTGTCAACGCGAGACCGAGTCCTCTTTCACAAGCTGTCCATGTCAGTGACTCTTTTTCCAGCGACACCTCGAGTGCCTTGGACATCGGCCCAACGGACGCCGCAGATGTGCCACGAGGCAACATGCCGCTCCGTCAGGATTCTGCGATTCTGAAGAGTACGCCTTCGCAATCCTCACCTCTGGCAGGTCCACCTCTAGCCGATACGGAAATCGTGGCAGCGATCGCCGCCGTCGCCGCTTCGAACAAGTCCAAGAAGGTTCTAGACAAGGAAAAGCGAGAGCAAAGTGTGGCAATGGCCAGGAAGAAAGTGGAGGACGAGAAGGAGAAGAAACGGCAGGAGAAGGTGCGAAAGGAGGAAGCGAAGCGTGAGGAGAAGATGGACAAGGAAGTGGCCAAGCTCAAGAAAAAAGCAGCCAAGCAAGCAGCGGAAGATCGGATCAAGGCGCTGCGAAACGCTCCGAAGCCGCTGTCAGCATCCCCACCACCCATCAACGCTCGCCCACCACCCGTGTCTGGGGAAATCACATCCTCGGGCGGCTCGCCGGACTCGCCTTCTGCGGAATCATCTGGTTCGACCGTGCGAGGAACTCCTGCGGAGGGCTCTCAGTCCAGCGAACCGCCTCAGCCGGCCCTTGGACGCCGGGTCAGTCTGGTGGCGATGCTGGGCAGGAAAACAGACGATGGCAAGCCATCACGATCACCGGTTTCTCGACCGCATCACATGCCTAATCCGCCGCCGCCGCCACCGGCCGCTATAGTTCGTGGTGGATCACCTGCACCTTCATCGGTGAAATCCACACTCTCCAAGCGCAAGTCCAGCGTGTGGGGCGCCCTTCGAAAGAAACTCACGGTGTCAAAAGACCCGCCGCCCCCTATACCGCTTCACGCCAATGCGTTCGTCTTACCGACCGTCATCCGGCCGCAAACAACCCCTCCTCCTCCTCCCGCCAATCATTTTATCACCGAGTCGGCATCCGAGCCGACCGCTAGACGGTCGAGTGTCGTCGATCTTGGGCCTGCGGTGGCGGCCACCGTACTCCCTGTTGAACCGGCGAAAGATGCATACGCTGCTCTCCTGCCACGGGACTCGCGGGACGGAGCTGGACTCTCATCCCCAATAAGCGAGTCGACATTCAACCTAGCGCGGATGACCAGCTTGCCACCTAGTGAAGCAGCGTTGTCGACAACATCCGACCACGTTTCACGTGAACGCTCGCGAGACTCTAGGGATCGACAAAGTCTCCACGATGTCGCGAGACCTCCCATGGCAAGACAAACGACCGACACATCCGTTCGCACTATGCAAGGTGGATCTTCTGGCCACCTTTCACGCCCGCCGAGCAACGTGCAAAAGACGTTGCCGTCTCTTCCGGCGGATGGACAATCATTATAGACGCTTTTCTCTTCACTTTTTCACTCTTTTTGGTTTTCTTTTCCTTCGGGTCTTACGACGTGCAATAATGTGTATTCTCTCCCAGTCGAGGAACGGTGACATGGACATTTTGGTTGGTGCAGATCGCCAAGCCACCATAATACACGAAAAACCTACCAATTGTATGTCTAAACAGCAATGATTAATGTGCATCTAGCGCCCCGTTCCATGTCGAGGTTGGTCACTGGACCACTTTCGGACGGTTCACACGTGCCGATGACTTCATACATGAAAGCCGTCAGTCACCATGCGGCGATCCCTATAAATAATACGCGGACAACTCTATATATATGCGACGAAATGGATGGTGACGTCTGGCGGGACATGCAGCAAGCAACACAACCATGGATAAACGAGATCCTTCTATCCCAGACGAGCACTACGTTCCAAGGTGAGAGCTTGTGTCCTCTGTCCAGCCTGCGGTGGCCGCTAACTCCGTGACCTCTGTCGCCTCTGTCGCCTCCAGGACCGGCCAATGGCTTCCTCAGGACCGACGCCACCACGTAGCATGGCTCAAACGAACCACCGAACACGTCGCGAAGAACCCCAGGAAGCTTCATCCCGTCCTCGTCGAGTTCCAACAGCTAGTCGAGAATGACACTCGCCTTTGGATGCTCTTCAATTGCATGTTCTCCGAGATCCCTCACAAGCAGCCATACCTCCATGACCCCATGGAGAAGCCACAGGTGCGCAACTTTACACACATGCTGGAAATCCTCAACCACCTGCTTGTGACCCCGCCTGACTGGTCCCATATCGGAGACGTCACCGGATTGGTCGGATGCCCGATCAATGCCATCCTCGAATGGCCGATGGGAACGAGGAGTGGGTTCGCTGTCTTCCTCGACCCGGCCGTCAACAAGATGTTCAAAAAGGTTCTCAACGTGTGGGGAGAGTTCTTGATGTCACCGGCGTCCGCCGCGGTACTCGCCGAGGACGACGCTAGCTGGTTTGGCGCCGAAGGTCAAAAGGAGTTGACAAAGGTGGCCAACAACGGCGTGACGTCGCACTCTCTCTCCACCATGTTCATCTGTGATCCATCGCTGAAACACCACGGCTTCAAGAGCTGGGATGACTTTTTCACCAGACACTTCAAGGAAGGCATGCGTCCCATTGCTAGTCCAGAAGACGACAACGTCATCGCGAACGCTTGCGAGTCCAAAACGTACAAGGTCGCTCACAACGTTCATTCCCGGGACAAGTTCTGGATCAAGGGTCAGCCGTATTCGGTCGTGGACATGCTCGCTCGAGATCCCCTCGCTGAGCAGTTTGTCGGCGGTACAATCTACCAAGCCTTCTTGTCGGCGCTGTCTTACCATCGATGGCACTCTCCCGTCTCCGGCACGATCAAAAAGGCCTACGTCGTTGACGGTACCTACTTCTCCGAACCGCCTTACGATGACTTTGCGCCGGGCCAAGGGGCGAATCCGGATGGCGAGACCGCTAGTCAAGAGTACCTTGCTGCAGTAGCTACTCGCGGCATCATCTTCATCGAGGCCGACAACCCGAAGATCGGACTCATGGCTGTCGTTCCTGTGGGTATGGTGGAGGTCTCGACCTGCGATATCACCGTGAAGCAAGGTCAAAAGGTCAAGAAGGGAGACGAGCTCGGTATGTTCCACTTTGGAGGCTCTACGCATTGCCTGCTGTTCAGAAAGGGAGTCGATGTCAAGGGTTTCCCCAAGCCTGGTCAGGAACATAATGTACCGGTAAGGAGTAAGCTCGCAGAGGTAGTGTGATGGAAAGGTAGGTCGAGACAAGCTTGTAATGCCGGTAAAAAAAAAGTTGCCCGTGTATGGTTGACAAAAATATGACATCGACGTCCCTTCCTCTGTACTCGCGCGCGTATACATTCTCGGCCACTTAGCTGGAGGTAAGGCCCAGAATATGACACCATGCGCGACCATGCATTTGAAATGTCAGCACGATTGTTACCGACCTATACATCACTGTCTATCTTTTCTCCGTCATCCAAGCGCTCAGTCTCCCGGCATTCTCGCCCTATCCCTCCGAATCCGTCTTCCAGATCAAGCGGAGAAGGCCATTGAGGCATATCTCCTTGCCCTCATTCTCGCTCATACTTGTAAAAGCCCTCTCCCGTCTTCATGCCCAGCTTGCCTTCATTGACGTACTTCCGCAAGTAGTCGGCAGCATCAGGACGGAGATCAGGTCGAACAGCGAGATAATGCTGCTCGATGTCAAGGACAACGTCCAGACCGACTCGATCCATAGCTTGAAAGGGACCACTAGTCGTTCCAGAAATCGCGCAGAGAAGCTGGTCAATCTCAGCCGGCTCTGCGACCCCGTCAGCAACGACGCAGACTGATTCGCGCTTGATGGCGGCCCAAATACTGTGAGGACGAGGAGGTGATGTCAGTAACGCAAAAGCCTGGCAAGCCGTTGAATTGCGAACCGGTTGGCGATCAGACCGACCGATTCTTTCCGACTACGAAGCGGAATGGGTCAGCCGGCCAGAGTAAAGTGCAGGACGGTAACATCGGGCTCACGCCAAGAATGGTATCAAACCGTGCTTGCTACTTTCCTTCATCAAGAGAGGAGCGATCCGCTTATCTGTATCGGCGCAAGGCATGATCTCCACGGCTCTGTATGTGTGTTCGTCAGCCGACGCCGAGTGCCACAAAACGAAAGACCCCACCTGCTGTTTGGTGGCATGTAGTAATGCATGTTGACCAGTCGATCCCGGTTCTTGACATTCTCGTAGAGTTCGTTTGCCATGAACGAGCTGCTGTTGGTGGCGAGAATGACATTGGAAGGTAGCTCACTATCAAGCTCTCCCAGAAGTTTGATTTTGGCGTCTCGAATCTCAGGGATGCATTCAGTGACAATCCAAGCTCCTTGGAGTGTGGCTTCACGATCCGTGAAGACGCGCAGACGGCCAGGCTTGCCACCGGCGACGTGACGCTGGATGGTCGTTTCAAGCTCGCGGTTGATGAATGCCTGAGCATCGTCCAAAGCTTTCTGATTGGAATCACTGGGTAAACAGGCACGATATCAGCATGTCCGCATCCATCTTGATGACACCAGCGATCCCGCTCACAACAAGTGAACCGCCCTTCCTTGCGTCAACCACATGAGCGCGATACGTCTCCCTAAAGTGCCAGCGCCAATAACAGCAAACGAGCGGGTGCTCAGATCGGTAGGAGGCTGGTAAGCAGATGATGAGGCCCATCGTACTCTAGGATGACCTTGTGCTAGCGACCGTCGCGGGAAGGTGTTGAATCGCCCTGATGCGAAAGATGTGGACGATGCCAAGGATGCGGGGAGAGTGCGATCGACGTGACATCTCGCGGACAAACGAGCGGGGCAAGCACGAGCTGCTGCAGATGCTGGAATGCGGATCATGACTGCGGAATTGAAAGACATACCTGGGCACTTGCATCCTGCCGTCGTTGAGCGGTCAGGATACCCTCGAGCGGCGTCTTGGAAACCACCGCTTAACCGGGAATCGCCGGGATGTTCCTGGACACGTGGAGTGATATCCGGTGTCGAACAAAGATTTCGGTTATCGTCCGCCCTCTGGTTGGCAAAGTGTTCATTGCCACTGCAGGTGTGAAAGCACCAGGTTGTGCAGCCTTGCAGCGTTACCAAGAGTCTGTTCTGAACACATATATAGGAGGTTCATCAGCCCTCGCATACGTACCCACAATCTGTGCATCGGGCTTAGCCTAGGAAATTAAAGAGGCAGCTTACTAAACTGTGCTCTGAACATCCATGCTGCAGACGGTGTGATATAATCTAAGGGAACCAGGACAAGAAACGAACCAATCTCCCTCAATATCTACCCTACGATGTTGGCGGGGGGGAACCTTGCGATATACAGAAAGAGAGAAGGCAGTAGTTCAGAGAAGGCAGGGAAAAATATCCTGGGACGAAGGGCCATTCTCCTTGAGATTTCCCGGTGGAGATCTTTTTGAGGAAAGCTCCCGCAGGAGTGTAAGAAGGAGAAGGTGGCACGGGGAACATAGTAAGGATGGAAGGATGAAGGGAATGGATAGATGGATGGCGTGAAGATCGAGATGACGGACCTCTTCTGCTCATGCCATTGAGGTATACCTCGCAATTACTGACTGCATGGAAAAACTATTTTCATCCACGGGCCACAGTGGTAGGTCAAGCCCTGGCTGAAAATATAAAAAGTTTCGACAGCGTGCTGTCGCTCTTGAGCCTCCCAGGACGGTTGGCAGGCTATCGTTGTAGGGGAGGTGCATATGTAAAGACAACCCAAGACCGGTCCTCGCCCATTCCTACTTCTATCTTGTTTTCCATAACCGCCGCCGTGCCAGTAATCTTCTAGATGGGAGTGTGGGGAGACGTACAAGATCTCACACAGAAGAACGTGAGGGACGATCGAGGTCATCCATCGCCGCGGGCATCGTCGCTGATCTAGGTGGCCGGACGTGGAAAGCAAGGAAAGTAGTACAAGGGACACGAAGGGAAAGTGGAATCACCATGGCGACGCGCATCAACGACCTGAAAAGCCCAACACCACCGGCGGCAATGAGTAAGTTGGCTGGTCTTGCAGAGGTGGGGAAATGAGGCCGACGCAGGATCGTAAAGATAGGGACGGCGAGGGCATGATACAACGCGGAATGTAGAAGAAAGACATCAAATAAATCCAAAGTGACCAGCTGGAAAGAGTAGGCTCGATGACTACCGTCCTTACAGCGGCTGGATGTACATTCTGTAGCTCGGTGATATCACGCAGGAGAACAGGACAAGACACGGAGAAGAAAAGTGAGCAAAAGCAAAAAGAAAAGATCGTCATGGCGCGCGACACGATCTCCTGAGCGTGCAGGGACCCTTCATCGTCATCCATGTAAAGTTGGAGTCGAGACGACATGAAAGACATTTAATCGGGGGATAAAAGGTAGTTATTTCCGTGCGGGAAAATGATAAAGTGATGTAATAATGCTATCAATGATGTCAGCGATGGCGAGGAGGCCTTGGGAGGTGACACTGACGGCGAGTAGGTGACGAGAAGGCCTCCCCGCGATCAATCGGAGTTAAGCTGACTAAGCAATGGAGCCCTTATCGCCGACAGCCAGCCAGATGCGCTTGGAAGCTCACCCACCGCTCTCTTCCCCAGGGGAACGCGCTTCTATGTCGCCCCCACTCGCCCACCCGAGCTAAGCGCGGACTCCAGACTCGTAGCATTAACAATCCTCTCAGCTCACCTCGACTCTCCTGATCACCACCCTATCGTTCAAAAGTCCCTCAAGATCTCAATATGGTGCGTCGACTACTTATGGCATGCTACTATCTCTTCTTGCATCATATACTGACTTAGTCTTCTTCGGTTCCACAGGAGAACGTCTCAAAGCAACCCGTCAAGCTCGCTAAGGTGACCAAGGTTGGTGTCAGATGGCTCGGTCGTTGTGGGCAGTGGGCATGAAGGAACGGGACAAAGGAGCAAGCTCGGATGTCGGAAGAAGGGATGCGACTTAGAGGAAGATTGGGTTTAACGATCTGAAGAAGGAGAGGTCACCATCGAAACAACTGGCGAAACTGCTACGCAAACCACGACAACCTGGAAACTCGGTTTTGGATTGCACAAGCGAGTGTCTTCTGCGACCTTGCTTATGCGGCTCTACTTCCTCATCCAGGTTGTTTGGAATATGCAACGCAGCAAAGTAATTTGTTGCCAAGACACCGTAGGAATGGATAGTTGCAGAGTTGGCAAGCGAGCGTCTTCAGCGACTTTACTCGCCATCTTCATCATCCTGTGGCTTCTCCCAAGGCTTGGTGTTGACGCAGGAGAGGATGTGATAGCCTAGAGGTACCGATGAAGGCCACAAGCGAGCGCCTTCCGTGACCTTGCTTGTTCGCCCACGTCCGCATTTCTAGGCTGATCTCCGGACTCGACTGTGACGGAGCAAGCTAGAGATCGTCTAGTGTTGAAAAACCCTTGTCCATCCATCGTATACTGACATTACCCTGCCTTGAATTCCTTCCCTCCAGGTCCTCGGTCGAACCGGTTCCCGTGGTGGTGTCACCCAAGTCCGTGTCGAATTCATGGATGACACCTCCCGATCCATCGTCCGAAACGTCAAGGGCCCAGTCAAGGTCGATGATATCTTGGCCTTGTTGGAGAGTGAGAGAGAGGCTCGGTGAGTGTCCTGAAGGGAGAAGACGATGAACGGGGATGGAAGGATGGAATGGTGTGCACCGGTACCGACCAGTGAGATGTGGAGCTGCAGTCCCTCGCTTCGGATGAGTGCCATCCTCTCGCATCCTGCTTGTTGGGAATGCATTCCCGTCGTTAAACATCAATCGACTATGCCTTTTCAACAACCTGGCGGTTCTAGGAGAAAATGAAGAGCTCGTCTGTCCATTCGCAACCGTCACTGACAACCATCCCACCACCCTCACCCTCACAGTCGTCTCCGTTAAACAAACACCCTTTCCCACGCTCCTTGTCCTCCGAAGGACTCCTCTCCAACGCTAGCGTAGCACAACGAGGGATCTTCCGGATGGAAAAGAAGTCAAACGAAATCCGGGGTTTATTATTCTCAGGGAATCGGAAGGGAATAGCTAGGGGATATGGCTATTTCAGTGACGGTGTTTGGAGATCGGGATCGGTCACCTTCGCCAACCTTTGTTCTCGTAGTCGGATGATTGAACAAAGCACTTTCAAAACCTTGCCTTGCGCGTGAGGGCACCCACACGGTCTAGAGAAACAAGTTCACATCGCATCTCCCCCGACCGATTTACATGAATGACAAGTTGGGATACGTAAGAACAGAATGTGTGGTCGTTAGAGAGACTATGCTAAGATTGCGAGAGTGAGATGGATGTTTGTGACGTTGCTGCTTGGAAAGTGATGGTAGAGATTCCGTGAAAATACTGGGCGATAAAGGAGTGGTGTTGACGTTGCGGGTGATGTTGTCGCCGGTCGACGTCGCGTATCCGGCTCATGCTAGCGTCCTTCAATCCACGACGATAGGTTCCGCTCCTGTACCCACCCCACCCCCACTCGTCCTCGCTCGAACCCTCCTCCCACCTGCACTCCCATCCGTCTGCTTATCCTCCCCCTCCGCATCCGCCTCCTCCTCATCATCGATTTCGATCGGTGCCTCGCGATCTCCAGCTCCGTTCGGCAGTGGTTGTTGCACAGAGGAGGACGAGGCGGGCCTCGATGGGTTCGATGCGGATGATGCGATAATACGACCTGTACTGGAGATGGGACGAGATGGGACGTCGGACATTGAATGTGAGGGTGTATTTCGAGATGGAGGGACGTCTTGCTGTTCCGTTGCTTTGCGTTTAGATCTTGCTTCCGAGTCCATTGCGTAGCTGAGAGGTAGAGTTGAATCAGGAACCATCAGCGTGCGAACCTTCCCCATCAACGACGACGGCACCACACCCACTCCATAGTCCACTGCTTCGCCAGCCTGTCATGCTCCGCCCTGTTCTTCTTAAACATATTCGCTACACTCGCTTCTAGAGGATCCTTTTCATTCGGGTCGGTGAGTAGAGAGGAGAGGGAGAGCATGACTTTGAGGAGAGAAAGAGCGGGTGACCAGTTGTTTTTCAATGTCTGGGAGGAAGAAGGGAATGTTTAGTTGGAATGGACCGAAGCGTGGACGGTGGTGGACATGGGACTCACATCGAGACCTGATACGGCGCGAGATTAGTGAGCGGCAGAGGTATCAGCAAGGGGACATCGTACGACGGACTGATTCCCACACTCACAGATACTCCCATCCTTGCTGACATTACAATGATATACCGGAGTCTTGAACTTGAGTTTCGGTGGTGAGAAGCTGTGTGTTACGAGTGGGAAGCGGTGACGATGAAACCCGTCAGTATCCAAGCGTCGATATACAATCTCTTCGAGCTATTCGTCTATGCTTTCCCAACGTCTCAACGTCCCTCGGTGACGTTTGCCATTGCCACCCGCTCACTATTCCTCTCCTACTTACGGATAATCCATCGGCAACGTTATCCCAACTTCAAATCTACCACCTTCATACGGACTCCCTGCCGGACCAGGTAACCAGCCGGTCCAATTATATATGTTCGCTTCATCATGGTTCAAGATCATTCCTCCGGTGTCTTCTTTACGGAGGTCTGCTATTTCTTTGTTGATTCGTTTGATCGTTGTCTGTGTGAGTGGGAGGGAGGGTGGAGGGGAGTGAGTAGGAGGAGGGATAAAGGGAGGGAAGAAGCTTACCTTGTTTGGAGGAGCCATCGTGGGTGAGAGAGTGTGGATGTGTCGTAGACGTTGTCGTAGTCGTGTGGTCGTTGACGATAATGGTATCTACAGATGGCGATGGAAAGAATCAGCGGGTGAGGTTGGGGATTGCGCCACCGGCCATGGGAATGATTGGATGGCAATCTCAACTCACTTGAATCAAGTTGGTGGGATGGCTTGTTGTAGCTGGATGACAGCGAGGAGTGGTCGGTTGGGATGAGCGGTAGGTGATGACGATGGAGTAGAAGATGAAGATGAAGATGATGATGATGTTGAGACGATACAATAATGACACTCTCACTTCTCACTTCTCACTCACTCACTCACTATCACGTGATCATCCACTCCCCGCCGCCCAGGACAGAGACGCGTCCCCACGCGCGACACTGACCAGATTATTGATATTACAATAATCAAAAGGATATTATATCACCCTACCTCACTGCCACCACCACCACCACCACCACCTCCTCCTCCTCTTCCTCCCTCTCCTCCCCACCACCCACCTCCTCCTCCTCCCCAACATGGCATCCTCTCCTCTTCCCATGATAGTCGATGATATCGCAATGCGCGGTGGTACCCCATACGACATCGACGAAGACGCCACAATGGATGACCACAATCAGGAAGATCAAGAAGATAGAGAGGAGGTGTTCATGCCGGTCGTGCAGAGTTTGGTGACTGCGTTGGGTGGTTTCGAGGTGAGAATAGGATACTAAATAGAGAGTATGAGATGATCTTGGAATTATGGGAAAACTAATCGAACCCACCTCTTCATGGGCTGATAGGAAATCACATACTCTAACGGTATCACAGAAACAATCTACAGACCAGGAGATTCCGCTCTCCCAGTCCTCCGTTCACTCAAACGTCTCTGGAGGAAGGATGATACCGACGACGAACGTACCGTAGCTAGATGCTTCGCTAAAGCCGGACTGGCGAGGGAATTGATTGCGCTGCTGGAGGAATGTGCGGAGAGAGGTGAAGGAGGGAGGAAGATGGCATTGGCAGCGGGTGAGTAGAGAGTCGTAGGTCGTCGCATCTAACTACTAAGCACAGCATCCTCCCCCACCTCCAGCCGATCTCCTCGCAGCTCTCACTTGGCCAATAGACGTATCCACAGAACTCAAAGATCTGGAAGACGAGCCGGATGTGGTCACGGATTATGCTAGTCTGTTAAGGAGCCAAGTCGAGTACAAGGTTGGTTTTGTGGAGTCATTTAAAGAGTTGGAGAGAGGTGAATAGAACTGATTTGCCATCTTTTCGGTACCTCAGGCCATGATGCTTCGCTCAGGAGAAACACTCCGATGTTTAATGATCATCATGATCCCCAGTCTTGCCAAACCCAATCGGTGAGAGCGTCTTACCTTTGAAACTTTCTCCTTCTCCAACAACATCCTCCTGATGCCTCTCCGCCCACCCCCTCACAGCGACCGAACCGACAAAGACCGTCGTATCGTCTCACTCATGCTCCATCTCATACGTAATCTCCTCGCCATTCGAGACCCACCTTCCACCTTGTCCTCCACCTCTTCCGGTCTCGAGTTATCACGTCTTCAATCCGAATTAATAGGTCAATTAGAGACCAATGGGTTTTTGACGTTGTTGTTGACGCTCGGTGGGATGGCCGGGAAGACGGAATGGAATGATGTGAATGTGTTGGTGTTGGACATCCTGTGGTCAATGTATAAAGGAGTGAGAGCGAGTGAGCTGATCAAGGATCAGACAAAGGTGCGATTGCCTTGACGATATATTCAAGAGATAATGCTGATGCCGCTCCCTCCTCGGCTGGGACAGGCACCAATTGAAAATCTCACAAAGCTGTTGGAAGAGGAAGACCAGTCTCGTCGGTCACATCTACGAAATGGTTCAAGTCGACATTCTAGATTCGGGACGACAATCGCCGTCCAAGGGGTGAGTCCGGTTCCCTGCCCGATTGCTTTACTGTCGGAAAGCTAATACGCAACACCACCCAATCCCTCAGGGTGGAGCCAAGTACATCTTGCACAAGCAAAAAGCCATCTCAGCCTCTGCCGGATCCATCCTCGATTCGAACAAACGTCAACGTGCCGCCAACATCAAGCGACAAGACGAGGGAACCATGTCTGCGGTCAGCGAGCTAAGTGTCGAGGCTTTGAAGGTGTTGCAGGCATTCGCTGTGAAGTTTCTCGATTCATGTTTCAATGGTGAGTGAGATGTAGAAGGCCGGATGATTTATGAGCAGCGCTTCAACCATCTCTACCCTGTCACAGCCTTCTTCGAGTCTATCCTCAAGGACATACGAATGAGTCGGAGTAAGATTCGAGACACCGATAACCTCCGCACACTCTACCTCACCCGCTTCTTCGTCGAGTATTTTCTACTCCTGCGAACCAAAGCCCTCGCCGTGGCGGATATCGAAAAGGCAGAACGAGAGAAGCGTCGAGCGGAGAAGGGAAAGCAGCGAGAGATGGACCCTTTCGCGATGCTGATTCATCCTTTGGGAGAAACACCTGACGGCGACGCGGATGCCGTGGACGACACAGCGGAGGACGCAGAGACATATCCGTTCGGCCTGATCGGTGTGATGGCTCAGGAGGATACGATTCGGTGGATGCAGAGGCGGCTAACAACGGCCATAGATGGAAAGGTGGGTAATGGAGGAAGAGGTTACACCCCGGCGAGCAAAGTCACTGACGGTATGGTAACTAATCGCCAGATATCATGGGTCGAACTGCAAGCGTGCATGAGTAGCATAGGACATCTGGCAAGTATCAGAACAGGCAAAGCGGACCAACGCCAAACACTCACCCACCACACCAACAGTTGTCCCTCACTGAAAGTATGGCCGGCGATAGTGACGACGACATCAAGGAAGCGGCTGCAGTCGTCAAGGACAAGGTCTTTTACGACGCGACGACGCTTGAATCTGCTGTCACCATCCTCAAACTATGTCATGATCGTCCTGTTGCGTGAGTTGATACCCCAAGTCTAAACCAGAGACACCTCTAAGACGACGATATCCTCCTGACAGGTGCCAGGAGATCGTCATCGACTTTGCTTTTGTCCTCCTTCGCACGCTGGAGAAGTACAGTCAAAGTCAGGAATTCATTCACGTTCGGAAGAGGAAGAACAGGCGCAGACAGAAGCGTGAGTGAGCGGCGACCGCGAGGACACCGATGCTTCACGCTGACAACACTTTCCATCACTGCAGACGCTATGACCGAGGCTGAGCAGGCAGACCTTGACGAAGAGGAAGCGGCACTGGAAGACTCGATGCCCTCATATCAAGAACACCGGAGAACGTTTAGGCAATTCGAGGAGGTGGGTTGTGAAGGTCTCAAAATCTGGGCATGATAGACTAACCGATTCACATCAGAAATACATCAACGAGGAAATCGCCAAAGTCTTGGTTCTACACGCCGATCACTATCAACAGTATAAAGATGGCGATCACCTGAAGAGGCTGGTCGGGCTCATGCACCGGATCGGCGTGAAGAGGCAGGCTGAGGGGATCTTCTTCAAGGTGAGTTGTCTGTGAATTCCACCGTACCAAACCCCTTTTCAAATTGAGCGCGTTCCCAATCGTCAGGTGTCTATACTCCGCATCTTCAAGCGCCTACTCGATGACAAAATCTCACTCTCCAGGACCACGGGAAGTAAAAACCTTCTCACGTTCATAAATTACATCCTCCGCAAGTTCTTCAAGGCGGCACAAGCCAAGCCGATGCTGTTTGTCGAAGTCTTCTTCCCTTTGACAAAGTCGATCTGGAAGGAGCACTCGACGTACCAGTCGGATGAAGATAGCGCCCTGGAGGAAGATCTGGCGCGGATCAGGGCGAACAGGGTTAGCAATCTCCTCCGCACGAGCTCACTCTTCGTACCGCGACTGACATACCATCGTACCCAAAGACTAAGATCCCTGCTGAACTCGAGTTCAAACCGGATCGCCAGCTGTCCTGGAGTGAGCAGATGGGTGTCGCCGTTCGATGCCTGTTAGACGAAGGGAAGATGAATTTGATCACCTGGCTGCTGGAGGTGAGTCCACCCCGAGGTAGTATACACCATGCCCAGCGCCTGACTGCGCGTCCCCTTCAGGCCATTGCGCTCGTTGGTGCTAGTCGACAGGAGATCATACTTCACACGGATGGTGAACCTCAAATCTACGATCCAGATTTGGATGACGAGAGGCCACCGGCAGGACCCTCGGCTGCGGCGAAGGAGAAAATTGAGGATCATGGTGAGCCATTTGAAATCTGAAACCCAAGTTTGAATCAGATTTTTGACTCTCGGCTGCTAGCTATCGACTTTGACAGCGACGACCGAGCCCGCGCCGCCACCTACGATCCCCATTTCCGGCTCATGCTCAAGCTCGTGAACTTTGCCTCGAATGACTCTGAAGCACCGGACGTTTCCGAGGGTGGCGCAGATGCATCACTCCTGGCATGGCACGTTCCTCGTGGCATACTGCCCGAGAATCTTGAAGCGTCAGCCCGAATCATTGAGCAGTTCCTCCGGGAGCCATTCGACCTGGATGGCGAGAACGCCCAAGACATGCTGCGCAAGAAGCGAAAGAAGCCTGTGAGACGTCGACGCTCACCAAGCCTCGACGGGGATGGAGAGACTGTTCGACGGCCACAAAAGCAGACCGAGGTACAGCATTTTAAAAGCGCTGCATTCATCGATGACTCGGACGATGACGAGGAAGCGGACCGCGAGTTCTTTGCGAGGGAGGCACAGAGGCGGGAGGCAAATCGAGCCGCTATCGGTAAAGCCAGCATGCTTCCACATGGCAAGAAGAAGAGCGCAAAGGGTAACGCGCTCATCTTCACTCAAGAACTGGCATCGTCCATGAATGATGACAGTGGAAATGAAGATATAGGAGAATCCACATCGGGCCGCCGCACGCCACCATCAAGCCGGCCTGGCAGCTCAGACGAGGGGACGCCTCTGCAACGTAGACCGAAGAAACGTCAGCGACGGGCGGACCCGGACGCCGATGATGAGCAAGAGAGCGATGGTGCGATAGTTTCGCATGACGAATCTGTAGCGGCACGGTCTCACAAACGCCGTGTGCTCGGTTCCCAGAGCGACGAGGATGGGAGTGACTAGGCGTATGCGCCATGGAAGTTCGGCCAGAGTACCCATCGGCCAGAGTACTCATCGGCCATGGGAAAACATCGTTGTATACTTGGTGACTACTATTCATCTTCTTTGGCCGACGTGTTTTCGGCAGGTTCCGCGATATGCGCCACGTCGTTCCTGACCAAGGGCAATGGCAGCTGATGGATGGCCGGTGACCTGAGCTCGCTTGAACGGCGGTCAAGTGGAAGGCCGATGTTTGCAGCAGCCGAGCCCGTTCCCACTGCGTCGAAAAGGCAAGTTGCGAAGTGTGCCGGCGATTCCTCGATTCGACATACGATTCAGGGCAGGGCGATCAGGTCCCGCGAAGCGTTACGACTATCAGCTGCCGACTGCCAACTACACCGAAAGCTTAGACATTTTTCTTCCACGTTCGCTCATTCCGCTCCGTCGATCCAAATGTGAAGGGCCGCTCTTGAGTTGCCCCGAGATGGCTGGTGCGTGCCGAACGCCCACTTGGATCTGCGCCATCTGCGGGATAATATTGTGGTATCCAACCAGCCATTTCTTGCAGAACGTCAAATGTCTCAGTCGGACTGTGTAAACAGCACGGCACCGAATTCCTAACGGCTTTCGATGCAAGGTGAGCTGCAAAAGCCCAGGTAAGACAATGAAATAATGCGCATTCATTTCAGCCGGGCTCAGTCAGGAACAAGCCATCCTGCTATCTCTCGGGTCAGCAGATTAATAGATGGAAAAAAAAAAAGCAAATGCCATGGAGTGGCGGAGGAACATTGTAGATATATATTGCCTCGTAGGACATGCCGAAGATTTACCTTGTCCAGATTCCCAAATACACAACCTAGCCGTCCCTGCAAACAGTTTGAATCGACGTTGAACGTCAGAGATTCCCGTCATACGCTGGTCGTATTCCTTGCCTCCTCGTTCGTTTCCTCCCCTTGCTTGAACTTGGGATATGTTGGACCTGTACTCCCCTCTCTCCACCTACTCGATGGATTCACCTTCCTTCCCTCACCACCTATCCGACGACGAGCAATTTGAAGTCCAATCCGAGCGCGAGGACGAACTCGCCCTCGAACCGACACCCTGGCAGCCTCCTTGGGGACAATGGCCAACCAGCGTTTCAAACAAGTCCACTCAAGTTCCTTGGAATGGCTCAGGATGGACATCGCAGTACCCTCCCAGGTCTCATTCCGTCGTGTCCATTTCCTCTGATGAGAGTTCAGAAGACCGCAGGAGACTAGGTCTCGCCGTTAAAGGACTTTCACCACGAAAGCCTTCCAACTCAAGCAGCAGCCGACGGGAGAGCGACACGAGCTTGCTGGCTTATGCGCTCACCAAAGGCCGCGTCTCCAGTCTCAACTCCTCGCGGTGCAGAATACAACGAGCGTCACAAGAAAGTCACCGGCGATCGAGTGGCGTATCCTATCGAAGTAACGCTTCATCCGTCTACACCGACCCAGAAGAGGCCGCCAACGTCAAGAGGTTCCTCGGTCTTGACCAGCTTGGGAGGCGATTCTCCGAAGTCGTGGCCATGGACGAAGCCGTGCACAGTTCGTCGGAAGAGGAGGAGATCAAGTGGTCCCCAGCTCAACAACGTGACAGTGTCTGGTCTCCCGACACCGCCAGCACCTCTGACAGCGAAGATGAGGACGAGATACACTCTCCGCCGTCGCTTCCCACCCCTGATGTCCGCCCCATCTCCCCAGCTGTCTTCTCCAACTTTCCACTCCCCACCACCGCCACCCTGCGCACGAGTCTGGACAGCCCTCGCTCGACTGACCTCTCTCGAGTAGCCGCCGACCTCGGCTTGATCGGGGGGCGACTGCTCACCACGCCTGAGCCTCCAATGCCACCGCAGACGTTCGTCCGGCGAAAGCAAGCATCATCCTTCCTCCGCCAAACTACCGTGGCAGGCCCATCCTTCAAGGTTCTGGAACGACCTCGGCCGGTGTTTAAGCGATCCGTGTCGTCGCCTTTGTTCTCGGCGCACGCATTTGCCGATCACAGGCGAGGTGACAGGCCGATGTCAAGCAGAGGGCTACAGGCAAGGTCGCCAATGGCATCATCTCCTGAAGCGGAATTGTCAAGGTTTCCAGGAGACACGGAATCTGAGCCTCATCCTAACCAGGTTCGCAAGCAGTCCCTGGCCGTCGCAGTGAACGATTTTGGCTTCCTAGCGTCTGAAATCACGATCGAAAACACACCTCCAAAGGAAGCATATCGAGCTCGACCCGTCTCACTTCCTCTTCCCATCTTCAACGCTCACATCCACCTCCTGCCGTCCGTCACCACCCCACTCACTCCGCGCTTCAATCCGATGGATGCGTTCTTGGGAAGAGATAGCCCAACACCCCTGGCCTGCCGACCTCACCAGGTCCAGAGCAACAGTTTCTTCCCTCCGCTATCCCCTGCAAGTCACACCTCCAATACGGATGTGGACAGTGCCTCGTCTACTTCCACTGCAAGCAGTACGATGGTCACTACTCCGAGCATGCAACATGCACCACGTGCTCGACCAGTGTCGCTGCAGGCGTTTGTCAAGGCAATGGGCCCCAAATCACCTCAAGCCGGTCTCGCTATTGCACATGTTCCGGCTCTGCAACAGCTTGAAGCGGGTGACCGAGTAGTAACGCCTCCTCGTCTGGTCCGTCAGACAACGGAGCCCATTCTGTACCATCGTCACAAGATCCCTCGGAAAGCTGTGCCCACCCAACGCCCGGAATCAATGGTGTTCGCCTCATATCGACCACCGACGGAGAAGCAGTGGCAGTCGCAACAGGGTCGCCTCGATCGCGAACGCACCACCCCTCGACGCCCGGAACCAAGCGAGAGACTGTCCCTGATCTCGCATCCGGTGTTGGTCTCCAGCTCACGCGCAGGATGGCATAGCATACCTGCCGGTCCTCACGCTGTCCACCCGGACACTGTGCTCACACCGGCCGAAGCTCGCCCTCAACGTCCAAAACTCTTCCAAAGCTTCTCTTCCCGATCCGGGAAGTCGGAAGCCACAATCGGCAAAAAGTCTCCGAAGGCGTCGAAGCGTGAAAGTGGCATACCCGAGCGGTCCTTACCATCCGTACTCTTTGGATCGTCATGGCTGCAGAACAACTCCAAGCCAGTGAGGCCATCTACTCGCCCGCCGCCGCCTGCCACTGGCTCGAGCGGGAGTGATCACGCCTTGTTGGAAGATCGTCGACGCTACCGGGAATCGAGCGCTTGTCAACAACAAGAAGTTGAGAATATGTGAGCGTGGTATATGGATCGGAAACTTGTGTCGATTTTGGGCTTTCTTCGAGATATGGCTTGATAATCAAGGAATCCGTCTCGACCGATCCGTTGTACTCTCGTAGTCCTCCAAATATGGTATCTATATCAGTACCCGAACTCATTCGCCACCGGCCGAACGCGACCGATCTAGGCGAATCCGCTCTAATGGCGATTCGGTTGTTGATAACCCAACTTTCGCTAGAAATTCCAACCGTTCCGTTTGGGATGACCAGGACTGTTTCAATTATATAGAGCTGGACTCTCCAGTCTCAAAAACGTATAGCCGGTATGATTCGTACAATACCTCGCCACTTCACAACATGTCTAGTCCGTCTCACACCGCATCGACTTCGACTGCTCCGTCACGTTCATCGATCGCCACCCTAGTTCAACCCTTTGAGCCTTCGCATAGGTCGCCGCCTCTGAACGCACCACTCGAGGAAAAGGATGACGGAGACCATCTAACCATGGAGACACCTTCGTCCCGCCGGAAGCGATCGGCTTCCCTCTCGAGCCATCGAAGCAAGGGCAAGGATCGAGCTCCGCCGCAGGATTTTGACATCTCTTCCATGCCGACGGATATCGCACCCGTAGACTTTCCATCGCCTCTGCGCCAGTTAGATGACCACCATGCGTTTGCAGAGCTTGCCAGGCATCTGAGTATAGATTCTCCACCAGACGGAGGGCTCGAAGCTTGGCTCGTTATCGCCGGAGCGTGGCTGGTGCTGTTCGTCGAATTTGGGATGTGTGAGTGGCGGCGGCGAGATAATCGTTGTGAACCATTGCTGACATCAAGCGAGCCGGTCCATGTAGTGACCTCTTTCGGCCAATTCCAGAGCTACTACGAGACTCATCAACTCTCAGAATATCCCGTGTCTACCATCTCATGGATCGGCTCGATTTCAACCTTCCTCATGTTCGCAATGTCGTTGTTCGCTGGACGTGCATTCGATATGTATGGTGCGAGATGGTTGATGATCTCAGGTACTACGACCGCAGTTTTGGCGTTAGTGGCATTGGCGTGTGAGTGAATTTGTTCAAGGAGCGGCAGAAGTTGGGTCGCTGACTCGATTTCCGCCTCGCAGTCTGCAAAGAATTCTACCAGTTCCTGCTCGCCCACGCCTTGTTCGGTCTGGCTGGAGCTGTCCTCTACAGCCCGTGTACTGCGGTCGTGTCTCATTGGTTCCACAAGCGAAGGCCGACAGCAGTCGGGGTGATTCTTTGTGGTTCAGGTTTGGGTACGTCGCTATTGGCTTGCCTTCCTCGCTGGAAGTGACTAACGGACCCCTTGCCAATCTAACAGGCGGTGTCATCTTCCCCATCACCTTGAATCGACTCTTCATCGAGATCGGTTTCCGCAATACTGTCTTGACCACAGCAGGCATGTCTGCCGTCCTTTTTTTCCCAGCCTGGTTTATCGTCAAGGCGAGGCTGCCGCCCAAGGGGCCCGTACCGTGGAGGAATGCGAGGTTGCCTTGGAAGGAGGGGCGGTACACGGTCTTCGTATTGGGTGTGGCGATGATTTGGTTGAATTACTTTACGCCATTGTGAGCAGGCGTGTTGGAGATAACTGTGTATTGGGAGACGAAGGTCTGACCGAACACCGTTCGCAGCTTCAATGCCAATGACTTTGCTTTGTCACAAGGCTTGTCGGCGAATCTTGCGAGCTACTCTGTGGCAGTGAGTAATTCGCCCCTCTCGACGTCACGGCAATGTTTGCTTACGTTTGTTTACCGCTGCAGATACTCAACGCAGGCTCCTTTTTCGGTCGAGCTCTCTCCGGACCAGTCGCCGAATACTTTGGCGCCATCGAGGTGTTTGTCGTATCAGGTATCCTGTCTGGAGTCGTGATACTGGCCTTGTGGACTACGACGAGCGTCGGCGTGGTAGGAACGATATTCGGGTTATTCTTGTACGGATTTCTGTCAGGTGAGTTAGGAGAAGCGGCGGACGTGGTGTGCCGCAGACTAGCTTACCCATCACCTTGTTCTCTCAACAGGCGCCGTCATTTCTCTCATCGCTGCATGCTGTGCACAACTCAGTCCCGTCAAAGAATTCGGTCTCCGTCTCGGAATGATGTGGTCGATCGCCAGTCTGCCCTTGCTGGCCGGTCCTCAAATCGCCGGTGTTCTCATCGCCCAATCCTCGACAAAAGGTTACCTCAATATGTCGTTGTTTACCGGGTTCACCCTCATCGCTGGAGCTTGTATGACGTTCGCGCCGGTGTTCTACCACCGAGCGATGGATAGGTGGAGGCACGGCAAGGGGTTTCCAGGAGTGTTGGATCCTGCCAAGGATGGCGAGGGGCTCGATGAGGAGAAGAAGGCGCCGGACATTTCCAGGGTCTGAGTGGTCATCTCTCGAAGCCGAGGGGACGCTAGATGCGATAGATGCGACGATAGATGCGGCGATAAACGCGACATTTTTACGACTTGACGAACATATAGACTTCACTGTAAATCCCCATGCATAGCCATTGCTCGAATTCATTCTGCCACACAGCGTGTTTGACTATTGGCCATTCCGCGAACTGCATCAACGAATCTAGGGACAGTTTCACCGGCATGGCATGTCATCGACCTGCATACGAGGAGTTCTATCGAAGCATTACAAGAACCAGTAATCCCTTGAAAAAAGAAACTCTCGCAAGACGTTCCGCTTGACGATCTCAAGACGGACACATCTACTCCTCGTCGGCCTCCTCGTCCTGGTCGACCTTGAAGTACTTGAGGGAGTAGGTGTCGTGGGAGGTGGCGACGACTCGGAGGAAGTTCTGAAGGACCCCGAGCGAGATCAGGACATTGTACACAGAAAGCAAACAACGGCACACTACTCACCTCGAGCTGGTTCTTCTTCAAGTACTTCTTGGTAAGGTACTTGAGGTATCGCTTGGAGAATGGGATCTGGGAAGTAAGGACGAGCTTGACGCCTAGAGGAGACGAAAACGATGGCGAAATTAGTATTTTGATACGAGGTTCGACCGCATTCGCACGGGGCTGGAAACATCATAGAGGTTACCAGGGTTGGAAAGTCACGCTCGATGAAACTGGGAAACGGCTCTTGGCTGAGGCTGGAAACGATGAGATTGCTCCCAGAAGTCCAAACGAGCGCCAGTCGCTTCTCTCGCCGTAGAGGATTAATGCTCGCTTGCGCCCACAGAGGACAAACCATTCTCGCTCTGCTCGCGGGAGAAGAACTAGTGCTCGCTTTGCTCGCGGAAGACAGACAATGCTCACTTCGCTCGCGGCAGAAATGGATTGCTCACTACGTTCGCAGTGAGTGTTTTCCACCTCCACCCCCACCCGCCCACCCTTGGGATAATGCTCACTGCGCTCGCGGAAGAAAAGCAATGCTCGCTCCGCTCGCGGGAGAGATGGATTGCTCACTACGTTCGCAGAGAGTCATTTCCACCTCCACCCCCACCCACCCACCCTTGGGTAATGCTCGCTTCGCTCGTGGCAGACAGATAATGCTCGCTTCGCTCGCCACATAACGCTCGCTTCGATCGCCGGATAATGCTCGCTACGCTCGCTGCCACTCACCCTCCTTCTTGAGAACGATGTTCTCCCCAAGTTGACCGGCCTTGCCGTCAACCTTGATCCTGTCGTGCAAGAACTTCTCGTACTCTGCCGGGTCGAAGACGTTGTCACCAGCTGGGACTCCGAAGTCGACGATGAACTTGTGCGCGGCCTTGCCGGCGGTCTTTGGGGAAGTGGCCTTAGGCTAATTGAGCAAAGTCCCGAGCGAAGTCCGAGCGAAGCGAGGACAAGAAGGAAGACGAGTAAATGGCAGCGTCGAAGTAACAGATGGTTATATGGTTAGCATGTGACAATATGTCCTCTTATCCATCCAGTACGCACCATATCTACAGGGTGATATCTTTTAGTTGATATCGGTCTGCAAAATGAAGATGGTTTGGGTTGAGAAGAGGGAGGAGAGCGGGTGAGAGGCACGAAGACGAGGGATGTCAAGTAGGAGCTGCAAAAAGGTTGACCACTCGATGTTTTTCACGTGCCAGATGCAGCTTCACCCCATGAGATTTCTCGCCTTTCCCTTTCCCTATTTTCTTAACGCCGACGCGCTGGAAGTCACGTGTGTTCCTCGTGTCCCTTATTCAAGCGCGCATTCCTCTTCTGCCCACTCGCGCCTATTCCTTGTGCCCAACCGCTAAGCGCACTCTTCCCTCATTCCCCCGCCCTACTCACCCTTTCAACCTCCTGACGTCCCTCTGACCTTCCCTTTCTCAAAAGTAAAAGTTCATCAACACAGCAAATCTATTCATTCATCATGGTGAGTGGAAGAGAGAGAGAGTAGATCGAGTGGAGGTGATGTGGTTGGGCAAATGCGAGCGATACCGACTAGGAGGAGGATATCGACAAAAACAATCGACCAAATTCAAAACTAGACGGGAAGTGCAAGGCAATGGAATGGGAGATGATAGGGATATGCGAGGACTTTCAGGAGATATGAGGGTGGGAGGAGTGATAGGAGTATGATATGTCGATGACCACCTCGGTATACTCCATAATACAACGATGGGAGGGAAGATGAGGAGCTGCTTTCAACAAACCGGTAGACGTTTCGTATGGAAGAACGAACAAACCCACCCAATCGTTGGGTGGAAAGCGAGGGTGTCATCACGGCAGGACGACATACATCGCTCAGCTATCAGAACCAAATCATCTCGCTATTCGTAAAATCAACACGTCCTTGATATTCTAGAAGAATGAGATGATTTCTTGAACGCGGGAAGGACAGATGGAAATGGACCGGCGGTCCAGTCTTACACTCGATATTTCAACTCTTCGACCATCGCATCGCATCGACTGCACACACCACATCACCCGCTCACCCCAATATCTCTCCCTAACAAAGCACTAACCTATCGCCATTTTTTTCTCATTCTCCAGGGTCGAGTCCGCACCAAGACCGTCAAGAAGGCTTCCCGAGTCCTCATCGAGAAGTACTACCCTCGATTGACTCTCGATTTCCAGTGGGTGTTCTTCCCGGTGGTTTAAATCTTTCAGATAGAAAAGATGCTGATCGGCGATTGGGATGGTGTTTTCTTTTCAGCACCAACAAGCGTCTCATCGATGAAGTCGCTATGGTTCCTTCCAAGCGATTGAGGAACAAGATCTCTGGTTGTGAGTTTCTGAACCCACTCCTAGGAATCTAGATTCACGTACTGATAATCCGATTCCCACTTTCCCCCCTCTTTCTCTTTCTCCACAGTCACCACCCATCTCATGAAGCGAATTCAAAAGGGACCAGTCCGTGGTATCTCCTTCCGTCTGCAAGAAGAGGAGCGAGAGCGCAAGGATCAATACGTCCCAGACGTTTCCGCTTTGGACCAGGGAGAGACCCCATTGGATGTTGACGCCGAGACCAAGGTGGGTGAAAGAAAAAGAAGAGAAAGAGGAATGAAAGAGGGCGATGAGGAGATTGATATGGGATCGTGATTGATATAAGGAATGCTGACTACCTTCGCCTTTTCTCATTCTTGCGTCCGCCTTGTTACACTCTTTGCTTCTACCCCAACAGGCCCTCCTCCGATCTCTCGGTATGGACTCCATCCCAGTCAACGTCGTCGCCGTCACCGGCCCAGAGCCAATCGCTCGTGGACCAAGGCGACACGTTCCTGGTGCGGCTACCGCCTAAATCATTTGTTCAGCTCGGAACTAGGGACCTCGTTTCGAAATCGTCCATTCAGATATCAATCAACGAAGTTTGGGGGTGTCGTGGATTTGGTGGAGGAATTGGGGTTCTTGGGTCTGTGTGCGGGGGATGGTTTGGGATATGCTGTATTCTATCGTATTACAAGGATTATGCGATGGTAGCAGTGACGATCAAGTGGGATTACAGCAGCCATTTGACCAATTTCACTTTTCCCTGACGCGTCATTGTTGTCGCCACCACCGGCTTACTGATAACGAGTGGCGAGAGATAGTTGGGCAAGAGATGGCGAGCAGAACGATTCCAGCTGGTTCAAGACATCCGGCCGATCTTCCCATTGAGAAATAGTATGACCGACAATATCAGCCATCCCATCACCGTTTTATCAGCCATTGAAAAGCCCACATCAATTAAGCAGATATGCAAAGTAACGATTGATGTACAGCAGGGAGATCGAAAAACAGAAGCCGTGGGAATACAATTAGGGATGGCGAGGAGCGACATATGAAGTGAGACAGAAGATCATCGTCAGGAACGATGGTTACAGATAGGAAAGAGATGCCGCGTTGATGGAAGGGTATAGCAGTCGTTCGGGTGCCTGAAAGAGTCGGCAATAGGAGGTAATATGGACCGTGTTGAATGGATGCTGCCGAAAGATATATCACTCTGCCAGCCATCCACCGGCGTTTGCTTGGATCTAGTCACGAACGCAATCAGCTTCCCTATTATCAATAATCGGAACTACTTCCCTCGACTCACTGTGAGGTACCAGGTGACTCAGGTACGAAATCCTCCCCAACCGTGGTCAATCTCGGTCTTCTGCATCTTTGCTCTCACAGAAAACGACGTCGCGGCGGGTGCTTGTTTGCGCTTCGTCGTGGTCAGTTCGAACGGTGGCTGAGAGGCTTCGCGAGGTAATTGATTCACGGTGCTCCAAGCGACTTGAAGTCCCATCCCTCCATCCACGTATGGCTGCTCCTGCCCTACTTGGGGTGGAAACTCTTCGCCACTCTGCTGGGGCGTCCAATGGAACCCTGTCTGATGGACGGGTAATTGCGGTTCGAACGACCAAACAGGGAGAGCAGGTTCGTATATTCCTACATCCTGGCCGAAGACGAACGGTGGAGGAGGTGCTTGAAAAGGTGGATCAATCCATTGCCGTTGTTGAGCGTACGAGAAGGATTCCGTAGATGGGTACGACGACATCGTAGGTGGAAGTTGATAAGACACCACGGACGCCGAAGAGTGTGACGTAGCGGAATAAGTGGAGTATGCGGAGTTGCATGACGAAGTGGACACCGTCCTAGCGGCAGTCATGCGAGGTGAGGAGAAAGCCGAGGAGGATCCAGCTTCTGAGGACGGAGGAGCACGGCTGACCTGCAGTCGTTCTGAGTTGACGTTATACATCGACGTTTCGTTCGGTATGAAGATCGTTCGACCAGGTAAACCCCCGGTGGATTCTTGACGTGTGTGATCTTGAGGTAGTGCAAGGTGAGGTTTGGACGAGGAGATGGGAGCGGGAGGACGATTGCCGAGAGGAGGTGGTATGTTCTTACGAATAGGTTGTGGCAGGGGTGGAGATATGTCCTCGCTCTTCCTTATCGTAGCGGGTGAGAGACGAGGTCGCTTCGTCGCTGTTGGGTTGAGAGGATGCCCGTCTTCGTCTACGGCGGATGTCTTCGCGATGATCTAGTGCAGAAAATATCGTTCATCAGCCCGCAATCAATAACAACCCCACCGCCACAACTCACCTTCTCCACCCACTCTCCCACCTGATTCTTCTCCGACCCATCCACCCATTTAATAATCTCCTGAATCGTCTTCCTCAACCTCTCATCCTCCTCCGTCCCATTCCATACCCTCCTCACACACTCTCCCATCGCTCGCTTATCTTCAGCGAACATATACCGAAGAGCTGGAGTGTATCCGGATCGTCGTCGGAGGTTGATGAGGCCTTGGCGGAAGGCTTCCCATGAAAGCGATTTGTTGGAGACGAAGGTGGGGAGGTTGGATGAGGTGGGGAAGGGGTCGTCGAGGTGGGAGAGGAACCACCGGCGGATAGGGGCGAGGTCGGAGTCACCAGGATCCCCCCTTCTATCGAACTCCCCACCATCTACAGTTCGTTCCCCCGCGCATCTCAAGGCAGCTACCACTTGCGATTGGGTTTCTATCCCTATCACCTGCATCTGGGGAATGAGTGCCTCAAAGGCAGTGGAGTACACCTTTGCGTTGTGCACCAATGACCCAAGCCTTTCTCTGGAGTGCTCGTTCAAATTGACCAAACCTACACGGCCAATCAACCTTCCCACCTTGTCCAGGAATTGTTCAAGTCTCGCAGGATCATGTAAGGAGCTGTTTAGCGTTCGTTCTAGGTTCGAGAGTTGCAGCAGTTTTGCCATATCCAGTTGAAGTTGTTGATGTTGTTGACGAGAAGACAGGCAGAGCACCTGTGATTTATTTCAGTGCGTTTGAACAATAAGACCCTGAGTGAAAGTGCTCGAACCTCCAACCTGAATTGATTCTACCTGGCCGTCGTCGACTTTGGACTTCAAGGTTTGACTTCATTATCAACACCACAGCTGTCATCATGCATCCTCATCCAACCAAGGGAAACGCATATCTCTTCGCGTCTATACAAAAGGGCTGCGGGGCATTGATATCCAGGATGGACATTAAAGATCACCTTGAAAATGAAGTAAGGCCTCTCTTGATCGATCCGAATATCAAACCAAACCTCGCTGCTTCGCTCTGGGATGCGACGATGGCGGTATGCCGAGAAAAAGACTTTGTACAGCGGCACTCCCTCTCGCTCAACCGAAACCTGCTGCAAAACGTGGAAACAAAGCTCCAGAGTCTCGTCGTTGTTGCCTACCGCTCTACTTTGAATGGAACTCGAAGAGCAGAGCTCAGCGGTGGTCTCACAGACACCGAAATACAGCTGGCAATTGCAAAAGCTTATACGTTGCTCTTCACGTCCGAGATCGAAAGATTTGCTGGGCACGCCATTGATACCATAAGGGAACTATCAACGAAGACATGCGTGGAAGGAATTCAACATGTAAGTGTTGTGAGTCTCGATGCCATTCAGCTTCTCACGCTCTCACCCCTCAGCCTGACTACGAAGAAACCCTCCAAGCAGCCTTCCGAGTCAATCAAACCCCCACCAGTCTCGAGAAGAAAGCGCTCGCTCGTCATCTAGGAGTTCCGTTTAAGAAGGTGCGTCGTCTTGTCAATATTCGGTATTCGCCATCGCTTTCCTTCGTTGGCTCGATCTCATTCTCGTTCATTCTCCCACAGGTACATAATTGGGTAAGCTAGCCATCCTGCCCAGAGAGACATCGAGTCGTCGTCTACCACCAATCACTGACCATGACCCTCACCTTCTCAGTTCCAAAACCAACGGACCCGCAAGATCCACCCGCGTCGTAAACCCATCACCGCCACTCTCACCGACCGTACCACCTCCATCCCACTGACCACCAGCCAACTCCTCTCCACCACCACCACCTCCTCCTCCTCCACTCCCATCGCCATCACCTCCGTCTTCACTCCCACCATCACCACGAACAACGTCACCCCGCTCCACGAGGCCCGAGCTCCGAACAATGAAATGATCAAACCCGGTATGAAACGAGGTTCGACCGCGTCCAAGGCGGAGAGGTTGTTCGATGACGCGTCTCACGGTGGGACAATGGGTGGCGAGAGAGAGACTGCCAGGGACAGGGTTATCAGGAGGTTACCTAGGAAGAAGGGGAAGAGTGAGGAACAGGAACCGGGAGACGGAGTGCCAGGTGTGCAAGGGATGGTGTCTCAGGGAACAATGAGCGGGTTGTTGGATGTGAATGCGTTGATGAACGATGAAGTGGGGACTTCATCGCCGGGCGTGGAACTACGTCCTCTCCCTCGCTTCCCTCAATCTCACTATCCCTCTCCCACTCCATCCTTATCTCGCTCCGTCTCAGACTCGACCACCTCAACTACCTCCTCATCCTCCACTACCTTCACCTCTGCGCCTCAATCCTTCGATTCATTCTACACCGTCGATCCGATGAGCGGTATGATGGAACTCCCTCCCTACCAACAATTCGACTTCACGATACCTCCTCCCTCTTTCGAACTCGGAGTTGGAATCGAGAATTGGGATTCGGAAGCGTATATCCAGGAATTGTTGAAGAGTTGTTTGGAAGGGGAGAGGAATGGGTTGGGACAATCTAAGATGGGTGGGAATTGGTGGGATGCAACTCAGATCACTGCGGAGCCACAAGTCATGATGGAGATGGAAGATCTACTTCGTGACTCGACCGAGATTTTCGAGTCTCCTTCATTGGTGGAAAATCAACCTCCTCCAAGACCGATTGTCGTGGGCAATCCCTGTGAATCACCCGTAACGCTCGTCGACAACGCCATCGCTCCTCTCGCCATTCGCAGCGTTCACCATCAATCCCACCTCGAGCTCGACGCTACTCTCACCGAAGACATCGACCTCTCATGGCTCTCATTCGATTCACTCCTTGGTTCTCCACCGAAACCCGCACTCGTCGACGACCTCCGACAGGTATCCGATTCTATCCCATTGCTGAACATCAATTCTCCACTCTCGCCAAAACTCGCAAACGAGCGAATGGATATGGATAACCATTCTTTCATACGACAGTGGTATCCTGATTTATTAATCACCCCTCCGTCTTCCAACCTCGTATCACCATCCAACCCTCTTATCAGCGGTCGAAATGAATCAACAACAGATGACTCGTCGTGGAATTCATTACCGTTTGCTGGAATTTCAAATTTCGATGGGATGGAATGGGATATCATGGAGAAGGGTGGGATGGAATGGTGACACAGAAACCAGGACCAGGGCTAGAACCAGGTGAGGAGTCAAGGTGAACCGCGTGTTGGTGGAAATGATGCTGATCGTTCCTCCTTTGGGTCCAGGTTTTCAATTCTTCATGGACGTTGAACGACGATATATACCTCTCATATAAAGTGTCTCCTCTGCATATTCCTCGATGTGTTATTGTAGTCTCTGCTCGTTGTATCTAATGCGATAGGACCGTCGTTATCATCCTCATCCCCAGCGGCATCCCATTCCGCGGTCCCGGATTTCACCGAGAAAAGTTAGAAATGACGAACGAGTCAGAAGCCGTTTAAAAGTAGAAAGTCCAATGACCCTAATAATTATATGAAGTTACTTCAAAGTATATTTATATACATCAACCAACTACCACTCCCAACCACTTCATTACTCACACACGCACGTACCATGTCCACTGCAAACCTCCCCTCCGCCGCTGGCACCTCTGCCGAAACCCTCCCTCGTCAACCTATCTGGCTGAGATGCGAGAAGAAGGAACATGAGAGGAGATCAGCTCTTACTCCAGCCACTGCTAAGCAACTCATCGATAATAACTTTGAGGTGTTTGTCGAGAGGGATCAGATGAGAATTTTCGATGATGAGGAGTTTGAGGCGTGAGTGTCAAGTATACCGAGCTTCCGTGGAACTCGTTACCCATCTCCTATCTCGTTGAGCTGACTGTCCCAACCTCCCCGTCATAGCGTCGGTTGCAAGATGGTTCCAAACAACGAGTGGCCATCAGCTCCTATCGATGTTCCAATCCTCGGTTTGAAGGAGCTTGAGGTCTCCGAGTGAGTGGCCGTTCCTCCATATCTCCCCAGCCCGTCATGCTTACACCCACCCCTACCTCCCCTCAGGGACCCTCTCCCCCACACCCACATCTCATTCGCTCACTGCTACAAAACGCAAGGCGGCTGGACCGACGTTCTCCGTCGTTTCCGTCATGGTAACGGTACACTATACGATCTTGAATTCCTTGAAAACGACCAAGGACGACGAGTCGCTGCTTTCGGATTCCACGCTGGATTCGCTGGTGCCGCTGCTGGTGCTCTGGCGTACGTCAAGCAGAAGGAAGAGGGTGGAAAGGGTTTGTTGAAGGATTTGAAGCCGTATGAGAGGGAATCGTTGATGGTGGATGATGTGAGGGAGAAGATCAACGCGCTGGGAGATGGCGGTGTAGGAGAGTTGAAGGTGTTGGTTATGGGTGCATTGGGAAGGTGTGGGTCTGGTGCGGTGGATTTGTTCAGGAAGATCGGTGTCAAGGAGTGAGTGGAAGGGTGTGAGAGTGGGCGAATGAGAGGGGATGAATGGCTGATGGGAAGAGAAATCACCTCGTAGGGATAACATTACCAAGTGGGATATGGCAGAGACTGCCAAGGGAGGTCCATTCAAGGAGCTTTTGGATGGTGAGTTGCGAGTTCGGGTAGATAGTCATGGTTGGAATGGAACAACAACTGATCTCACACCTGTCCTCTTGCCCCACGCAAAGCCGACATCTTCGTCAACTGCATCTACCTCTCCAAGCCGATCCCCAAGTTCCTTACCAACGAATTCATCGCCGCCGCTGGACCATCTCGTCGATTGAGCGTTATTGTTGATGTCAGCTGCGAGTGAGTGGATGCTATCACCCTTTTCTCATATATAATGCGATGCTGAGATGTGTCATTACTCCCTTGTAGCACCACCAACCCACACAATCCCATCCCTGTCTACCCACCCGTCAACACCTCGTTCCCAGAGCCAACCGTCGAAGTCGACGTTGGACCAGGAAACCCACGAATGACCGTCATCGCGATCGACCATTTGCCAACTCTTGTAAGTCTTGTCCATCCTGCGCCTCCCTCCTCACCACTGACCTGCACCATTCAACCCGTCCCTCCAGCTCCCTCGAGAAGCATCCGAGGCGTTCTCTCGTGATCTCCTCCCTTCCCTCCTTGAACTACCCAGTCGTCAAACCGCGAGGGTGTGGGTTCAAGCGGAGAAGTTGTTCCAGCAGAAGATGAAGGAAGCTGAGGAGGCAGACAAGGCTGCTGGGATTACTGCTTGAAAAAAGGGGAAAAAGAGATGTTAATAGACAGTAACCAATATCACATTCCCACCTGCTCCAGGCCGTTGATGACGAATCATGCTCGACGCGACTTGAGCAACAAGTGGAATGTTGTTTCAGTGCCAAAATGTCAAAATGTCAAAATGTCAAAGGGGTCGGTCATCCCTCAGAAGGTGAATATCCACTTCAAGACAAAACAGAGTACCATATTACCACATCCAACACCACTCGCTTACTCATTGTCACCACCTCCACCAGGTCACCATCACCACCTCTTTTTTCAGCCTCCCTCCACCCACTGCCCAAGCCTCGCCAAGGTCTAGACCCGCCACACATTTAACGCTCCAGAAAGGGACTCCTCGACAACCTTTCACATCATCCCAGACGACGTTTACGACATCTACGCTAAGAACCTCCGTAATCTTCCAGGATAACGACCACAGACGCGGCTGAGAGGAACGACTTGTTAGGATAATACTCAATATGGCTACAAAGTCGATCAAATGTGAGTGGTGAAGGGTCGAGTGTTCGTGAAAGACATGTTCGGAGGTCAAGCGGGAGGAGAAGGTGGAGTGAATTACGAGGATGGCATGGTCTCGACACAGCCAAATACTGCAGCGATGAGCTGTAGTCGCCTCAAGCTGGAGAGACACTCTACCTCAGGCTTCACCGTCAGAAGTGTGGCTCAATGACGATCAGTTCCAGCCTCGATGTCAAATCTTCGCTCATCATCCTCGACTTTGCTTTTCCTATATGATCGGGCTCAGCACATCTCATTGATCGAGACGCTGACTCTGAACCTGATGATTTGGGTACCTTCAATCCACAGGTGTGGTGGTAGGAGATGGTGCTGTAGGAAAGGTATGTTCGAGCCTGCCTCCTATCTGATCAACCGTTCACTCTTCTCCTCCTATCGCCTCTTCCCTCACCTTGCACTCCTACAGACCTGCCTTCTCATCTCATACACCACCAACGCCTTTCCCGGAGAATACGTTCCAACGGTGTTCGATAACTATTCGGCGCAGGTGTGTGGTTTTCCCTACCTTTCCCATACTGATGTCATTCTTCTGATCGTGTTTCTCTTTGGATTAGGTCGTCGTGGATGGTATGACTGTATCCTTAGGATTATGGGACACCGCAGGTCAAGAAGATTACGAGCAAGTCCATGGTTCACCTATCTCCCACTTCTCAAAGCTTCTTCTGATCTGTCTATTTTCACCACCCCTATCTTCTTCGTCATTAGCCGCCTTCGTCCTCTCTCTTACCCTCAAACAGATGTATTCCTAGTTTGCTTCTCCACAGTCAGTCCGGCAAGTTTCGAGAATGTCAGGACGAAGTGGCTTCCCGAGGTGAGTGGTGATCTTGCCATTTACTCTGTCCCTCCCTCTGTCTCTCTTTTGCTCATCCATGTATTCGCCTCCCATTCTCCTACTCTACTCCACCACAGATCCAGCACCACTGCCCATCAACACCAAAGATCCTGGTAGGAACCAAGCTCGATCTACGTAATGATGAAGGGACGATCGCCAAGCTGCGAGAGCGAAGACAGGAGCCGATTCAATATCAACAGGTAAGGCGGTCACCCGTTTCCCTGTGATTCGGACAGCGCACGAGACTGATGAATTTTCGGCGTAGGGTGCTGCTATGGCTGCTGATATCAAGGCCGCCAAGGTGAGTTTCTCGACCTCCGTCTTCTCGATTACCCATTCGTCGAAAATTGATCGACAAATGTTTCGCGTGGCGGCTTAACAGTACGTTGAGTGCTCAGCTATGACTCAACAAGGTCTAAAGACTGTTTTCGACGAGGCAATTCGGGTAGTCCGTGAGTCTGTTCCGCGGCGCATCGGGAGCGGGTTGAGCTGATTGATTGGTTTCACCAGTCAACCCTAATCGTCGAGCTAATAAGACATCCAAGAAGAATGGTTGCTTTATGATGTGAAGAGTGCGAGAGTATCGCGGATTTCACAGCGATGGACAACCGTTAACATTAAGTAGGTTGAGCTGGTTTTTTCACACCATTGCCAGGCAAATAAATGGATAACGCCATGAATATCGGGACCGGCTGCGCGTTCTTGGACCTCTCACCACCGATCACTTTCATACACCTCTTGGACCTCCGCAGCGCATCATTTGTACGATAACACACACCTACGTTTCCTTTCCCTTCTCTTACCTTACCCTGACGACCTCTACGATTGCTTGTGACCTAATTTGATGTCCTCTTATGCTATTGCCATCGAACGTGTTTATGTTTATTTCATCCGGTGCTGACGAATGGTTACGTGTCCTTTTGTCCTAATTTATTTTTGTTATCGACCCACTCTCGGCAAGGATCGACACAGCTTCGTGCACATCGGACTACTATTACAAAAATCATCATCATACCACTTCATATCATCTGATTACCAGCTTCAGCTTCCTTTCGGCATCCACGTAGACCTTCACTGCTGTGCTCAGGATCCTCTCATAGGTTCTAACCTTTCCGCGAAACGGATTCTACATCATCCACCTTCTTTGAACTATCACCCTTCACAAACTCAACCCAACTCGCCATCATGACGACCGACAACCTCGCTTCTCACTCTTTAGAACCCGTCCCGTTCTACAAGACAATCAAGATGGTGCGTTCATCATCCCTAAACCTATCATTCCCAGACTTTGCCTCTGACATATGCTGTGCAATCAACTCCTTTATCTCTTTCACAGAATTGGAAGGACATCCCTACAGAAGGTGGTATCCCGACAGTTGAGTTCTGTCTTGCCAGTGATGCAGTGGTTGATTTCTTCAGTGGGTTGAGCCTCTCCATGCTCTCTTGACAACCCTTTGTTCCGAACCACTAACATGCTGCGGGAACAGACTTGTTCAATAACCCTGCATTCTCGGTGGTTCAGAATGACCTGAGTAGTAAATTGACCGTACGTCTTCGTCGATGTTTGTTCGACAGGGTGATGGAGGAGCTAACTTCGTGTCTCTGATCTTACAGAAAATCCGAACTCGTGTGGAACTCTACCCGGAAGAAACAGTCACTATCGAGTCCATGCTGGCTCATGAAAAGGACGAGGAGCCGAAGCACGCTACCGGTAGTCTCACATGGTTATGTCGGTACGTTGCGCACCCTCCTCCAATCATTCCCCACCATCACCGCTGACTATTCAAACGCCTCCCCCATTACAGAACCCTCGACCTCATCTTGATCGGACTGCGAGAAAACCTCGCGAAGCCACAAGAGGAGATATCGACCTCTTTGACGCGAGCGTATGAGAAGACACTGAAACCCCATCATCCGTATCTGGTCCGGCCGGTGTTTTACGTGAGTCGTGCCACTGCGAGAAGATTCGTCCGTAGCTGATTTACCGTCCTGGTGATAGCTCGCGATGAAGACCTGTCCTTATCGCTCAAACTTCTACCCTCGCTTGGGAACACCGACAGATGTCGTCCAAGCCGAGTTGAAAGACTGGTTAGATGGATTGGATAGAGTGATTGTGAGGATGAAGATGGTGTACAAGGAGGGTGGGTATGGGCAGATTTGATTTAGAGCTGTAGCTGGCTACATTTGTACGAGGTTAGATGGGTGAAATACTTGTATAGTCGTCGTCTTTTTACAACATTGCGCGTGTGCCCGTCTCGAGGATGGTGTCCGACTGAGTTCCTCGCATCCTCCTGATGTTCCAGCCGTCGTAGGTCTCCACCACCACCACCTCCACCCCCAACACCACCGCCGACCCGGCTCCGTTGCCCGATGGCATGATCTGCGCGTCGACCACGCGACGGCATTTCAGGAACAGGGCGGGGGGGGAAGACAATCGGCAGTAGTTCGTGAAAAGTTGAGAGAATGCCAAGTCGATCATCAGCATTCACAGGGCTGCAGACGCAGTCCTCCCTCGTAGCCAAACACTCAACACCACTTTTCATCCACTCAGGATGCCTGCAGACCGCAACAACTCCGTCGTATCCTCCTCCCTCCCAACCACCACCTCTTCCTCTTCTTCGGGCGACAAATTCTCCAAACCCGCGTCCGCAGCTTGCCTTGGCTGTCGAGCCATCAAAGCAAAGTGCAAGTCCGCAGAGGGATCCAGTGACGACCCGAGATGTCAACGTTGTCAGAGGTTGAATATCGTGTGCGAGTTCGTAGAGAGTGCGAGGGGGAAGAATAATCACAAGTCAGTATCGTCTAGTCTGAGCGGCTAACACCGCAAAGCACAGCTCGCTAAACGCTCGTCTTCTCCCATGGCATCACCAGAAACCTCCACGCACTCGCTGCGAAGACCGCTGCCCAGCAAGCCGAAATTGAAGCTCTCAAATTGAAGCTCACACAAGCCAACAACTCACTCGCAGTGGTCGGCAGCGCCATCTCAGGCGGATCTTCCGACGAACTCGTACAGTATGGCGCTTCCTCTGGTGTATTGTCGAGGCTCCAGTCCGAGCAAGACCTCTCAGGATGGTATGGAGACGTGGCATTACCACCGAATGCTGTCGTCCAGCACGTTGCATCGGTTTCTGCTCTCGTCGGCCATATCTCCTCAGCCGTCACTTCCTCTGCACATTCCGACCTCCCCTCCACCTTCCTGGCTCCTTCTCCGCTCGTAACCTCCCGCCACCTCCTCCTATCCCCTCTCCGTCGTTCCTCGTCATCAGCACAATCACCCGTCTCATCGGCAGACTCCCCATTCGATACCACTGAGGACTTTGCAGAACACATGATCAACAATGGTTTCCACTTGCACGTCATCGGCGGGAAGAATATGTGGAAGTTGGGAGAAGGGATGGGCGGATGGCAGAATCCATTCCCGTTTGAGAGGGTTATGGGACTTGGTGGTCCAGGATCTCCTGCAGTGGCTCCAGAAGAGCTAGAGGTGAGTTGTTCCATGTCCTTTGCATGATCCTGTTCCACTGAACCTACTCCGATTCCAGTCATATCACGACGTCGTCTCCCTCCTCCGACCTTCCCACGATCCTAGCCTCCTTGACCGTCTCGTCTCCTCTTTCTACATGACCATCTTCTCTCACGCCCCGATCATCGATCGCAAAATCCACACCGCTGACAACATGCTCGCGAGGTGTCCCTTCCTTGCCCTCGTTGTTTGTACCTTGGCAGCAAAGGTGGACTTCTTGTTCGAAAGAGAGGTATTGGTCAAGATGATTGCGTTGACGGATAGGCTGGCTACTACCTGGGCTTCTGCTAGGTTGGTGTATGTTGTGAAAACTGTTGGAAAAGAATGTTGACGCGTTTGACGCAGGTATGCGCGAACAGCAGAGACTGTCATGGCATACCTATTGCTGGCACTCTACACTCCAAAGGAGCTTGACTAGTGAGCCTGGATCCGCCTCCGTGCACTTCGTGTACTGGCTGACGGCGTGAACCTCTGCGACTCCAACAGCGATGATCAAGCTCAGCAGCTAGTGTGAGTTGTCAGTTCAGAGGAGTCGCTCACTCCACTGACCCTACGTTTCCTTTTCCACAGACAAGTCCGTGAGTTGCATTATGGGATTTCAGCACACCATTGGATACAACACGAGAAGCTGATATCTCCTCTGCGTTTCGCCACCAGGACGAGCGGCAGCGTGAGGATATCCTCCGGCTTCCCTTGTTGCCTTATCTGATGTTCTTTCATCCAGCATCGCTCACGTAATTGGCCTACCTCATCTGTCTGAAGAGTACCCTCCGAAACATCTACCGGAGATTGCACCACTGCAAGACGTCCTTTCTGCCCAGCGTACCTGGATTTTCCTCTTCTGTCTCGATCACTCGACGTCTTATAGAGTGAGTTGGGGGTGATGTGCAAGAGGAATCTACTTAGCTGATCACAAAGCTCCTCCTCAGCTCGGTGTTCCACCCGTCACACAGGAAGACTTCGTCATCGAACAAGCGTGCAATCGTACATGGTCCCTCGATGAGAAATACAAGGACATGCGGAACCCTGAAGACACCGCAGTCGCCACCTACATGCACCTGCAAAAGATCGTGGCAGAAGCAATCTACAATCTACGAAGTTCCACTACTTACGCAGCCCTGCGAATGCAGATGAAGCTAGCTTCAGACGAGTTGAATCGTTGGGAGGATCTCTGCCCATTCTTCCTGTAAGTGAAGAACTGGAATCACATCGTTTGCACCGAGCTGATGCAAACCGATTCCAATAGCTTCCCTGTGTCTCCGGGTACCGTCGAGTATCTATTAGTCCAGTTTCTGAAGCTCTTCGTAGCTTCCGCGAGGTTATACATAGTCCAATGTTCATGGCAGGTGGCTAGAAGCAACATCGTGAGGACCCTCGTCTACTATATCATCCGAATCCGAGCAGAAATCCCAACCCTGTTCGTAGAAATTCCACTCAGAACTCCCAGCTGTCACCGAAGGACTGCGCAAGGCGGCCATGCTTGTTTGCAAGTTGATGGTCCGCATTGCACAAATAGAGATCCCGATCCCGGGTACCCCAGTCATACTGCGAAGTCTTCACACCACGACGTTTGACTCTGCTCATTGGGATTGCTATCAGGCGGTAAGTGGCTCAACTTAGGTCGGGTTGTCGCAGCTGATCTGTTATCCCGTGAACGCCCTCAGGCAAACATCCTAGCCGCCGTGAGTAGAATGCAATGCAATTCATGACCTTCCGTTTGCTGACATTTTTGTGTACCGCTAGCTCTGCTCTCAGGAAACGCTGCTCGACACCGAGACCAAACTGAAAGTCGTCGCGGCGGTCACTTACACGGCAGACGTTCTGGAGAAGACCTCAGTCTCACAGCACAGCGCATCAACCCATGTCGCCAAGAAACTGCATGCCTTTGTGTATGGCGAGGCGAAAGGTTCGCTGATCATGTAGGAGGGATAAGAGCAATTGTATTATTTTGGGTATCTTAGTCAATTTTGGGTCCTTGGTTTATCGCACACAGTTCCATCACCTCCATAGATGAGGAAAGTCGGGCGACTCGTCAGTTCCAGGGAAGTTGCTCTTGGGAGCCTCCTCGCAGAACGTTTCGAAATCCTTGGGAAGTTTTCCTTCATTGTAGTATCTGTGGGTGATTTTGGTCATGCAATTACTGAAGGGAACCAGATAAGAATGTCCTATGAGGGTAAAGCAGCTTAGACGCCGACGTGAAGTGAATGTAAAAGCAGGGCAGTGCTCACCCGTGGCATTCTGAATGACGTGCCTGCTTTGGCCCGGGTATCGCTCAGCCATCTCACGGCCAGAAACGGCTGGGGTGATGGGGTCATCTGTGGCGATGAGAGAGTCAGCACACGGAGGTTCCAGCGTAGCAGTACCTAGAGACCCACGGCTGTTAGACAACACTAGTATGGGATTCGCCAAGGTGCTCTTGAGGTAGATCAACTATGTGAGTCAGATGTAAGCCAACAGAGCTTCCGTTTCACTTACATTCCATGGACCCTAGATGTCCACCAGATGCGGTGGTTCAGCGTTTGAATGGGTCCAACGTGGAGAGCAAGGCGGCTCACCTCAAACCTTTCGACAGGGCTTTCGCTTCGAGGCCAGAATTGACATCCCCCATGCTGCTCCATAAGGTTGACGCTGTGAATTTCTTTGCTCAGTGGAGTCCGTCCTAGGAGGTCTATACAAGCCGGAACTCACGTAGCTCCGAAGGTTGGTGAGACCTCTTTCACCACCTTCAGCAGATCATTTATCATCACCTCCGCGGTCGGGAAAGGTTCCCCCTTTACATATGGCGGCATGTCAGCACACGACACCGCTAAACGGCCAAGGTCTGACTGCCCAATGGAGATGAAGCCGTCCGGGTCCGCCTCGGGGTGGTAAGGAATAATTCTGGCCGATCCAGCGACCAAAGCCGAGGCATTTCCCTTCATTGCATCTGCAAGATTACCAGCGAAGCGACCCCACATTGCAGGGAACTGCATGGCCTCGAAGAGTTGAGCTGGAAACGATTCCGTTAAGCAGATGAGTCCCGCGATCGAATAGCAGACCCTTCAGCAGACTCACATCGGACCATCCCGGACCTTAATACTGCGTTCCTGCCCTTCGCGATGACAGGTTTAGGATTGTCATGCAACTCCTTGATGAATGAATTGATCCGAGTGCTGACGTCCTCCCCACTCTTGTCTCCCGGTCGGGTCAACGCACAGTCTTCAGCTCCAGCAGCAAAGCACTCATGTGCGAATCTACGGTACGATTTCCTGAATGAACAGATGACGACGATGAGTCCAGTCTTTTGTATCCTTCCCTCAGTAACTCACTCTGCGTCGCCTAGCAGCATACCAAGGAGTTTGTAGTTCTCGTAATGCTCGCCCGTCCAGCTGTACGAGGAGTAGCTTTAGCACAGAAATTCAATCCGATGACTGCACACAGACTAACTCTGGAGGACTCGCAACCCCATGGGCAACAACTCGACCAATCTTGTTAGGCAGCATGTTGATCAGGTATTCCGCTAAGAAGTCCAAACCATCCAAACCATCAATGGGACTGGGCCAAGATCTGCAAACTGCGCTGCACCTCACCTACGATCGTACCGTAGCTCCCTCCGATGAAATTGATCGGAGCATCCTTGCCTTCTAGGGCCTCCGATAGTCGTTCCATATCCTTGATCAACGTGGTGGTTCCCATGTACTTGAGCACATCCGCGCCCAGAGATTCGCCGCAGATCTCTGCTTGCCCTTGTATGAGTCCAAGAGCCTCCTTTTGTTGCTCGATCAACGACCCACGTCCCTCCTTGGAGAATGGGTCAGTTGGCACCTCGAACGTGCTCTCCAAAACAGTGTTGGCCTTGTACACGGCGGCTACAGCGGCTGAAGAGTGGCACTGCACATTGGGGACCGTCCGACCAAGCCCACGACCGTCCCAAGAAATGAGGTCGTATCGTCCTCCGATCGCGCCGAAAAGGTTCCTTCCAAGGGTAAACGATGCCGACCTTCCTGGAACACCAGGTCCTCCGTAGTTAGCCATCACGGAACCTAGCCGGTCTTTCTTGGATACAGTGGCAGGGATTTTGGAGACTGATAGCTTGGTAACTCCCATGGAAGGGTCATCGTAATCTGTGGGGACCCTGTCAGAGAACAAAGCTGGATTAGAATAGCAATGGAAGCATTCTGGCAGCAATGCTACCCACTCGAACGTCCCACAAAGTACTGTCTTGTCCTCCCAACATGGTTGCCAGTCGATAGCCTGGCTATGTTTGCCATGCTGAGAGAGATGCGATGTTCGTCAATTATCGGTCCCCTGAGAGGGCAAACTAGACTAACGTGACAACCAAAATGACCCGCAAGCTGATGCGACAGCAATGCGAGTGCCGCTGTACCTAGCAGTGCTCGGAAAACTACCTTCTTCAATATCGTCGATCGAGGAGCGAGTTGGTCTTCCTCCACCGCTTGGCCGCTTTGCTGTTGCATCGCAACGACCACATGGTCCTGGCTGGATGCAAGCTTCTTCTCAGGATCTTGCATGGTATATTGATTGAATGATGATACAGTATTCACTGAATACCACGACTCATTGCCCCGCCTGACGACCAACATGCGATCTGTATTTGAGTAGATCGGAAATCTCCGACGAGCTGAACCACGCGAGGCCCACATGGCGTTACAAGTAGATCGAGAACATCTCTTCCTACTATTATCTATCTTACTTGCCCTCTACTGTCTTCCAAACCTCGTTCCACTGCTTCTCGGTCTCCAGAGCCACATCGTAACCATAAAGTATCTGCTGCAACTCCCTGTCCACCTGCTTATCAGGATTTGCACCACCCTTCTTATCTGCCTGTCGGAATCGCTCGTCTCGCGCTGCTTGATCTTCCCCTTCCGCGAGATGGAGGCCGCGGCCGTTGGCAGCTGCCTGAGCGACTGCATACTCTGCTCTCTCCTTCCGCATATGCTGATATCAAGACAAGATTTAATCAGTGGATTGGTTTATGCAGTCATCACCATTGCCAAAGCAGTCTCACCTCATACACCTTGAGTGCTTGATGCACGTCCTCCTTCTTGGTGATCTTGCTCAATACCACAGCAAGGACTGCTGCATCTTCCACAGCCTGAGCTGCACCTTGCGCCAGATGTGGCAGCGTTGAATGTGCGGCGTCGCCCACCAAAGCTACATTGCCGTGGACCCAAGTCTTGAGAGGGAGATGCACCCGCAGTCTCCACTCGAGGACATTGCCCTCCGGTACGAGGTTGAGAAGTTTTTGTACGCGTGGGCAGAAGGTTGAGAACGTTTCCAGCAGCTCGGCTTTGGTGCCAGAAGAGGATGTCCATGAGGAGGTGGGACCGGAAGCGAAGTGGGTGTCGGGGTGAGCAGTCGAGATGTTGAATATTTGATTGTTGCAGATGGGGTAAGACTGTTGAGGGATAGTTGAATGTCAGCAAGGTGGTCCGACCACAAAGGTTCAGAGCTCAACTCACGATGATGTGTCGCCTGTGACCTATCCACCTATGCGTCGTCTTACCATCGATGAGAGCTAAAAGCTGCGGGTCATGCTTCATTTCATCCCGCGTTAGAAGCACACGGTATGCTGCTTGCCCAGTGTCCTCGACTGAAAGCAGATTGTCAATCACAGAGTTGGCTAACGACCTTGCACGCAATGACTCACTGTGATCCTCCTCTCCTTCAAGTCGTAGCATATCCCGCCTCGTAACGCTCTTCACACCGTCTGCACCCAGAATAACATCCGCTTGGAACCACTCGCCTTCCTCCTTCTCGACCTTTGCCTCCTCCCCAACAGCATCGCTCTTCGACTGCTCCTTTTCAGCTTCAGCGATTTGTGAGCTAGAAACCTTGCTGTTGTCCTTGACGAGAACTCGGTTGTTGTCGTAGTCGACGCGGACGACGGCGTGTGCCATTTTGAATTTGATACTTGGGTGCTTGTGACATCCGTCGATGATGGCCTTCTGAAGGTCTTTGCGGTGGACAACCTGGTTGGCACGAAACCATCAGTTTTGTGTTTAGTGCTACCAACAGGTTTCAACAAATCACCAAGAAGGACATGCCGTGGTCATCCAGCAGGTACTGCATGTCCACATAACTCAATTCCGTGTCTGAATCACTCTCGAGTACCCTGTATCCTTCCAGTGCGACCGCCTCTCTCGCTGCCTCGTCCAAGGCATCAAGTCTCTTCAACACCCTGGCCAAATTCGGTGTGATATTGATCCCTGCCCCCACTTCACCAAGAGCGCGAGCGGACTCGAAGACGGTGATGTTCGTGAAACCTTGGCGGGCGAGCGCAAGAGCAGTGGATGCTCCTCCGATACCAGCGCCTAGGATGGCAATGGAGAGGGAGGAGGCGAGGGGTGCGGTAGTCTGAGTAGCAGCCATGGGGAGGTTCAGTGGTGGATGGCTTATGATATGAATGACCGAAACGATGACAAGGGATCGTTTTACGAGGAGACCAAAGCCTGTTGGACTATATACAACAGCTGGAGCAGACGACTGTGGTAAGTTCTGAGCGGGGGATTCACTGCCGAAGTTGCGGAGAAATGTCGAGTTAGGTGACCGCAAGGAGCGGCGTTCAAAAGAGAGATCTAGGCACAAAATTCGCCGCGGGATCCGCTGGGACACGGTTAAGTGGGATCCGGAAGTCATTCAACCGATGCCTCGGGGAATGTATGTCAAAGAGCTCTTTTAATCAGATAGCCATGGTCGACCCAACCCGTACATATTCCCTGGCCTGCCAAAATACCCAGCTTCGATTCACGCAGTACAAGCTTCCACCACCAACTTCTCCGCTTTCTCCCAATCCGGTAACAGCGCATCGTACACTTTCACCGCGACCTCGCTCGGCGTCGTCATGAGCTTTAATCCTTGATCTTTGGCCGCTTCTCGCATTGTACCCTCTGCGTCGTCATGACTCCCCGTAGCTTGTCTCCAAGCTGTCATGCCGAGTATCGCTCCGCCAATGGAAGCACCTGCCGTGCTGGTGTAGCAGTACACAGGAGCATCCATCACGTCTGCAAGAATCTGGAGCACTGTCACGTTTCCACTCGTTCCACCCGTTGCGATGATCCTTCGAGGTTTCCCACCCTGATGAGGGAGGAGCGCCACTGTTCGAGATCTCATGGAGAGGAACTGTCCCTCGACCACAGCTCTCACTTCAATCTTTCCATCCTCGAATGACTCGACGCGATGCCACCCTCCATTCGTACCACGTTCAAACCTGAATGTTCCCTCAACGCCATCCGGTATGATCTCCTTTAGATCAAAGTAGAAACCAAGCTTGCCATCATTACCCGGTGGAGTACTTTGCAAAGCCGCATTGAACGCATCCCAACTCTCTCCGACGGCGGTATCCCTCACGAGCTGTCGAGTCAAGGACCCGTTTTTGAAGCACAACATGCCCATGTATGAGCCTGGCATCGTCGGATGAGCGAGGAGATGAGATGTGGTGGTTCGGAGTGGTGGTGGAGAAGGCGGGAGGGTAATCAATAGGGTGGAGGAAGTGCCAAGAGAGACGAGAGCATCGGATGGGTTGGTGAGAAGGATGATTGAGGCAGGGTTATCCCCTGTGAATGGAGCGATGACACATTCTGTATGCCCACGGTCGTAATGAGATGTCTGCTATGTCACAACTCGAGTCACCACCAACACTCACCCTCTGAGAACCCGAACCTTTCCCTCCACCACTTCCCAATCCTTCCAACCGACTTCCCACCTTCCACCGGTTCATCTCCCAACTTCGCCCTCAGCTCTTCACCTCCACATTCCCTCAACAGTTGATCATCCCATTTCCTTGTGTCAATATCCATGAGGTTCATACCTGATGCGTCTGCTTGATCGGGAGGAGCGAAAGACTGGATGAGGAGAGTGGAAAGGAAGGAGGAAATGAGGGTGATGTGAGCCGTGTGAGAGTAGGTCGAAGGGTCTTCTTTGTAGAGCTGGTGGCCATCCATTCCATCATCAGCATGTTTGATTTAGAGATAACCACTCAAGAGACCTCACCTTCCGGATCTGAGTTCCCGTGAATCGCTCATACGCTCGACTTCCCGTCTTATCGCTCAATGCCTGCGCACCACCGACGGCTCTCTCAAGCTCTCTACATTCTTTCGTAGTCGATGAGTCTTGCCAGATGGGAGATTCCGTACGGGAGTAGACGAGTGGTGGTGAGAGTTGAGAGGTGAGAGATGACGATGGGGAGAGGGAAGAGAGAGTTGGGAGGAATGACGAAGTAAGGTAAACGGAACCATGTTGCTGAGCCGCCCCACCGATCCCTCTAATCCTCCCTACGACGTCCTTGCCCATCTTCTCACTCATTCTCTCGAAGCACATATCAACCGCTTCAACCCAGCAAGCTGTAGGACAGACCGCAACTCCACCTTTCCTGTGTATGCTACCATCCTTGGTACCGTATTTGGGAAGATCATGATCGAAGTGAATGGCAGCGTCGTAAACTAGCTCGCGGGATGAATCGATCAGGGAAAGTTTGAGTTGTTGAGTGGAGAGGTCGAGGCCGAGGAAGAGTGGTGATGCAGACATGTCGGAGATGAGGATAGCTGTTTGACCCCCCATGACCATTCCCATTCCATCCCATTCTTGCTACTTTATGGAGTTGAAACGCGTTTGTTGTATTACTCCTCCGAATAATTACCGTCAATAAACCGAACGGAGTGGAGGAAGGGAAGGGGAGGGAAGGGGAGAAGTGTTAATGTGATATCTGAAGTGGAATGGCATCGTTTTCCACCGGCAGCTAGCAGCAATCAATGATGGATTATTACCCAGTCCTATCGACATCTTCTCTCTCCCAATCATTACACTGAGCAACCTCTATCTACCTTCCCACTCTCACCTCTCACCCCACCTTTCTAAAGCATGAACGTCAACGGCTGCTCGAGGTAACCCTTGAACGCCTTCAACCACCTCGCACCGACAGCACCATCCACGGTCCTGTGATCGCTGCTCAAAGTGACCTTCATCACACGGGAGACCTTGAATCCCTTCTCCTCCTCGGCAGCAGGGACGAGTCGGTCCTCGGTCGCACCGATGGCGAGGATACATGATTGAGGTGGGTTAATGATGGCGGTGAATTCGGAGATACCGAACATGCCGAGGTTGGAGATGGTGAACGTACCACCCTGATAGTGTGAAGAGAAGACGAAGTCACATGTCAGTGAGCTGCAACATTCACCATTCCAACACCACACCCTCGCACTCACTTGGTACTCCTCCGGCTTCAACTTGCCATCCCTGGCCTTCAATGCGAGTGCCTTGGCTTCAGTCGAGATCGATCCGAGACCCTTGGCACCAGCGTCCTTGATGATAGGGGTGATCAGACCGTTGGGGGTAGCGACGGCGATGCAGATATCGGCTTTCTTGTATCTGATGGTGTGCCGCGAGGTGGTCAGCGGAAGGCATTCTAGCGAAAGCAAACGACGAATACTCACTGCCTGATAGTCTCACCGAGCCATGCGGAATTTGCCTCTGGAACATCACCAAGAGCCAAAGCGGTGGCCTTAACAACTACATGAGACCGAGCGAGCAATATGGATCAATGAAAACGTTTCCAATCACCTAGCACACGCTGCAACCACTCACTGAAATCGTTGACCGAAAGCTTGTTCTTGCCATCACCAGCCTTGTTGAACATTTCTCGAAGTTTCGTCACTCGGTCTATCCAGAACGCAATGCCCCAAGAATCAGTTCTAGTCGTCCACCGATGAACCCATTTGAAAAAACTCCTGCTACTCACCCATGTTGATCTCGACGGTCAAGTAGTAATGTGGCAAAAGCTGCTTACTCTCCGTCAACCTCTTACCGATCGTCCTCCTCATGTTGGATACGGGGATATCCTCGTACTCGGCTGGAGCGACTGGTGCAGGGGAACCTGGGAGAGTGGACTTGCCAGATGTTGGGGTGGTAGCGGTGGTGGAAGAAGCGGAAGATCCCTTGTAGGCATCGATATCAGCCTGTGATAGGAATAGAGGAGAGGTTCATCAGCATTCACGTCGTCGAAATTCGAATGCGATGTTTTTCGAGCAGATGCACAGCGAAGGCGTCGAGCTTTCTGAGGACACAACGTGGGTGATAGCATGTCACGGCACATCGAGGTTTCCTTTCCTCCAACACTCCTCCTCTCCCGCATCACCACGACCTACCACCCACTCCAACAACCCCAACAACTCACCTTAACGATCCTACCCTCTGGACCTGTCCCCTTAATATCCTTCAACGGCACTCCCCTCTCCAAAGCCAACTTCCTCGCCAAAGGACTAGCAAAGAAAGTTGGCCTATCCTCACCATGTTCCTTGATTGGAGATTTCATTGGTTCGGTACCACCACCACCTGCTCCGTATTTAGTTTGATCAGCTGGAGTTGCCAAAGGTGGAGTAACGCCGGATGTTGATGAGGAGGAAGAGGAGGAGGATGGTTCGGCTTCTTTTGGTTTTTCTTCGGATTTGGAAGACTCGGTGGAGGATTCTCCTTCAGCAGCGAGTGCATCTGCACCTGAGAGATCATCACCTTCTTCACCTGTGACGGCGATGGTAGTGCCGACCTTGACGGCTTTAGAACCGTCTTGGACCTGAAGAGAAGGTGTTTGACGGTTCAGGGTTGAGTCACTCATGCCACTTCTCAGCGTGCACTTACGAGAATCTTCGCCATGATACCATCATCCTGAGCTTCAACGTCCATGGTTGCTTTGTCGGTTTCCTGAGTGAGAGGAAAGGGGACAGCAGAGGAGATCAGCATTTGAGGTTTCTCAGATTTGAGCGATGTTTCTTCTCTCCAGTGAATAGATCGTGCCTGGACGTCATCTCGTCTTGCATTTTCTTTTATCGTACTACTCCACCGATTCATCGCTGGTAATCGCTGTCCAAAGACCAATATTGGGACGGTCGGTGGCAGATGAAGACAACCAAAGCACCAACGATTATTGTTGGGGAAAACGTGCGATACTCTCCAGAGAGACGAACGCCGTCTACGAGCGCCGATATCGAGCTGTAGCTCATCGCTTCCAGCAACAAACTCTGCAATCGATCTCGCTTATCAAGCAATGACTCCCATCTCACCCATCCTCGCCGCATGCATACACTCATTCTGGTCTCCTCATCCCTACGACCTACGACCACCCCTCCTCGTTGTCTTTCCTACTCTCCAATCCACACCTCCGACTCACAATCTCCAACAGAACATCACCAGCAACGAACGTCTCTCCTTCCTTCTTCTTCCAACTGGCGATCCCACCTTCCGTCATCGTAGGACTCATAGCCGGCATTGAGAATTTAGTGAGAGCATGAGCAGGAGCAGATGTTCTGAGAGCTGTGAAGGGTGTTTTAAGAGGTCGTTAAGTGAATGGTTGAGAAATGATCAGCGCGTTGAAAGAGATTTATCCCAACTTGGGAGTAAAAGAACCGCACCTCTTGAAGTAAGAACGACTGAGCTGCGTCGAGCTACGATAGTCCTCGCAGCGTTAACGGCGTACATGATGGAGGAATGTATTAGATGAAGGAGGGAGGGAGTTGTTGTTTAGAGATCAAGGCTGAAAGATGATACCGATATGATAGATTTCTTAATATTCCTTGATATTCCTCTTGGACATTGGCCATCGCATTCTCCCCAAAAGAGACGGCGCGCGGGGCGGAGCGGCTGGAAGGGGAGGGACGGACATCGCGGACCGTGGGAAGGTGTCGATGTCCGTGTCCATGTCCGTGTCCGCCTTTCCATGTCCGCGTCGTGTTGGTTCGTCAAAGGGAGACTAACCACTCCTGATAAATGTTCCAACCAGCCAGATACGGATAAGAACAATTCACTCAATCCTACCATCTCAACCATGTCTTCAACCATCCTTCTACCAGGTCAACCACTACCATCTCAATTCAACTCCAATCCGTTACCTAATCCTGGAAAGGGCTGCTACCTCCGCGATGGAAAACTCTTAGCTAGCGTTGTTGGAGTTCCAGTCTTCGACGGCCAAGTGAGGAAATTTGACATACACGTTCTACTACGGTCTAACAACCACCACTAACATCTATCACTCAGACCATCTCCATCCACTCACATATCCCTCCTTCCCATCCTCCCTCCATCTCATCAATCGTCATCGGCACAATATCCCGTCTCACACCAACTCAAGCAACGCTAACACTCACACTCATAGACGGTCGTCCAACTCCATCAAGTCAAGAAGATTATCAAGGTATAATAAAACTAACGGATGTTAGATTGACAGAAAGAGATAAAATCAAGATGGTAGAATGTTTTAGATTAGGAGATTCAGTCAAGGCTAGAGTGGTGAGTGATTTACAAGACCTTGTCTTTTTAAGGATGATACATGATAACTGAGTCCCAGATACCCCTTCCTTTTTAGATATCTCTCGGTGACGCTAGATCATACTACCTCTCAACAGCAGATAATGAACTCGGTGTCATCTCCGCAACCTCCGAATCAGGTTCGTCTTCTAGAACTCCCTCTTCTTTCCCTCCCATCCGTTAAATCACATTTTCGCTGACCTTCCTTTCCTGCATACGTGTCGTTGATGGTAATTGGATTTCAGGCAACCCACTGGAACCTATATCATGGCAGGAGATGTTAGATCCCGTGACAGGAATGAAGGAGAAGAGAAAGGTTGCGAAACCGGAGGGTGTATGATCGGTACAAGAAGTGGAGAGGGGAGGGAGGGAAACGATGTTGTTGTATCACGATATTCGATCAGAAGGGTACCGCAGAGAGAATCATCATATTCCAAATGAGGTACTTCGTCACCCAGAACTAGCCATCTCCCAATCTAAACAACTACAAGGAAAGAGGAAACTTCCTTAGAGATTTCGTACTGGTATGTTAGGTTCAACGCTCTACTCCATCGAAACCTCTTTTATTCTTCCATCCCATCGCGCAACTGATCGAGTTGCCACGACGGTACCGAAGAGACACCAATCATACTTGAGAAGCCTGATCACTGTACTTGTCAACAGTAACTCGCACACCGTTGGTGCTCCTTTCGGACTGAGGGAGAGTCTTGGTGGGTTTCGAATTGTCAGCTGTTTACCAAAGGAACGAGGAAAAAAGGGAAGTGACTCACGTTCGAAGAGAGATTCTGTGAATTGGAAGGTACGGTGTGCAGGGGATTGAGTGATGAGAAAGTAGACGCAGGGTGAGAGGAACTCACGTTCATGACGAGATAGTCGCCACCCTCTAGGTCTTCGTTGTCCTGCTGATAAGGAGGTCTCCAATATTCAGGATACCACCCCATCTACCCCATCTCTCATCTCTCCACTCACACCACCACCCATTATCTTCGAGATGATACCACCTTGATTATAATTCGACGGATACCTCCCTCCACCCCGCGATGTTCCCCCTTCACGACCCCCACTGATCGATGAAATCTTCGTAGTCAACGGATCGGATTGCATCGCCCGCTTGACAGAGTCACGAGAGGAGAGAGAAAACGCAACTGCCCATAGGTAGAGTGGAGCTTCGATCATGTGAAGAGCTTTAAGGAACCCGCCGATTCCTGATGAAAAAGTAGGGAAATTGGCTGTGGCGTTGAACGTATGTAGAGGAGAAGAGCCAAAACTCACCGACACCAGCCCAGATGGTGATTGTCATAACGATCTGACAGAGAACGGGTGGGAGCTGGAGAAGAGGTACATTAAACGACGAAAGCGAGACACCGTTGGCATAACTCGGTATTCACCATGCTTTCGGTGATCACGACGATGAGACGAGTGACGAGGGAGTTGGTCTTGCTCCAGCCTTTGTGTTCCCGGACAATACCAAGCCATCAATCAACGACATGCAAACTCCATCCCATCCCATAACCCACTCACCAGTCTTGCTCGACATTAGCGCGAAGATGATCAAAGACGTGATATACAAGTCCGTGATCAAGGTGATGAGCGACAACGCCTCAGAGATAGCTTTCATCCTCATTCCATTGTGGTATGTAACAAGACCAAGCTTTGGGATATTGGGAGAAGAACGAGGAAATCGAAGACCGTATTGGGTGGTGCTGAGTGGGGTTTACGCCGTGGCTCAGTGTGATGGCAAGGTCCGTGACGGGATTGGGTACTCACGCAACGCTGACGCAGAAGTTGGCGAGGACTAAGAAACCGACTGTAAGGGCTACCCATAGTTTCCTTGAATGTAGCTGATGTAGAGAGAAGGCCTCAGATGAGTGGGATGTCGGATTCACAGCCACGGGACAATGGAACGCACTGCGTAAGCTCGAAAACCGAAGAAGGCTTGAGAGCAGACCGTTACGATGAACGTGAAGAGGAAGCTGTTCAACAGTGGGCAGCGTCATGGTCTTGTGGTTTGGCGTCAGGGAATCAAGCACGTCCGCTTCTTACAGCAGGTTAGCATGAGTCAGATCCTCGTTGTATAGTGTTTCGTAAAAGTTTCGATGATCTGCATAAATCAGGTTCTGTCAATATCACTGTCAACCTGAGTGGAGGACCTTGAACCACGATCTCACGTAACAATGCTGCCCATTCAGCGTTCGCCAAAGACATCTGAGTGATGACTGCAGCAAACATGAAGAGGATCAAGACTTTCAAGGACCAAGGGTCTCCTTTGCATCGAAGGTAGTAGTTGAGGACTACCATCCCAGCAATTGTAGCACTGACTGCTTGAAGGACGATCTGGGGGGACGGTCGCTTTCAGCGCATCAGGTATAGGTGAGGTAGTGATCAGATGTTCCGCGAAGCTCACCCCGACTCGCATGACGTCTAGGAGCGTTTCGAAGGAGACCTGGGGGTTGGTTGGATGGGGGCCGAGTCGGACGATATCAGGAATCTGGTACCTGCCTCATAGTAGAATGCATTCCCGCTAGCTTACTCCTTGAGACTGCAGCAGCAACCCAGTCAGCGCATCCTCGTTAGTTGTGTTGAGATGAGAAATGAAAGACATGACAGGTAACGATTGATGAGGAAATCAATAGGATGAGGTGGGTGAGGGTGAAGGGGATATGACACCTGTTTCCAGGTGGGTGATGGCCCCTACTATACCATGATATAGCAACTATAAAAAGATACATATCGGAGTAGTAGGGATGGGATGGCTGCGAGAGACGAGAGACGATCTCCTTCAGCGAGGGCTGGAGACCCTGGAATTTGCTCGATAAATACGGGTGAGGTGATTCGCCCAGTCTTGACCTTTCTCCTATTCCTACATGCATGACATCCGCAGTCCAATAACGAGCGGCTCACTCCCCGGAATCGCAGTCCTGGCTGCTTCCTACTCCTATTCGCCGATCAGGGGACTTCGTTACATAGAAGTAGGGTCCCGGAAAATGAAAGTCCAAAGCGTGCGAAACTCATTAATTTGGCATTCTATCGTAGCTAAACTAGTAGTATCGGAGAATCAAGCGGGATCCGGGAAGCATCAAATGTCAAAGCCACCAGTCAAGTCCATCACACGGCTGCACTCGATCGTTGGTGAAAGTCAGCAATCCCTTTCCCCACCCACAGACCTCGTAGTCAGCGCAGCCACTCACTTCGGGTCAACTGTATCTCTGATTGATTCCAGTCTGGCCAGGTTCTTTCGATAAGAGAAAACGGCCGGAGTGAGGAAACTGGCATAGTTCGGGTAGAACGGCGAGTTGATCGTGCTCAACCCCTCTAGAATAGCTTCACCGTACAAACCCAGGGTAGTGAGCCCCACTTTAGCGTTGAAGAAGTCATCGTCGGCTGCGCTACCCCAGTTGGCGATGATACTGCAGGGAGTGACCGGGTCAGAGGTCGAGTGAGGGTAAGCGGAGTCGGTGGTGGCGTGAGAGTAGAAGGATGGAAGCTGGAGCCAAAGTATCAGCGCGGGGAGCACAAGGGAATGGCAGGAGCCACAGATCACTCACGAATGGCTCAGCACGCATGATGACAACCTCGATCGATCTCCCGCTGTTGATCAAGGCCTAGCAAGCGAGGACAGCCACATTATCACCCTTTGTCATGAGATGAACCAACGCAACTCCTCACATCTGCAGCTGCCATCAACTTCTTGAAGTACTTGGCCGGATAAGTGGTTACGGGAACGGTCGAAGAGATAGAGCGAGTAGACGCAGGGATCACTCCTACACCGCATGTCGATCATAAGCTCAAGCTCGTTCAAACGGCGTTCCACCACCCACCAAGCTTGACATTCAGGAACGAGTTGAAGGGGATACCTTCTTGGTAGGTGTTGCCGATGTTCGGGACATTGAATAACACGTCGAATGTTGTCTTCGGTCCGTTATAGAATGCATTGAGGGAGAGGACGGGATCACCGCCTGCGGGGTGGATATAGGCGAAGTCAATCTGAGCTTTCGGGTCGGTGTGATTGGATTGCCATGCGTCAAAAGCGTTGACGACGAGGTTCAGGAGGGTCGTGTTACCGTCGCCACCATACTGCAGGATGGGAGTCGGTTAGTGGTGACCTCGCATCACGAATCTGGAAATCATTCTCACGGTAACGGATCTGTGAGTGAACCTCTTGTAAGCCTGGGTAATCGTCCCATAAGCTCGACCGCCATTAACTCACCTCACCCTCCAGAAACCAACCCTTGAGCGTAGCTACTGAATTTCCATTTAGTGATGATACCAAATTTGTTCATCCCGCCACGGATAGCCCAGAAGAGATCGGTGTTGGAGGTAGCGGACGCAGTGACGATGGAGCCAGAAGGAAGGACGACCTCTGCGGAGACGACCTTGTCGATCGTAAGGCCTTGCTCTTGACTAGTCCTGTCAGCGATAGTTTGATAAAATCAGCGGGCGAGGCCTTTAGTTGTACCAAGAACGACATACCAAGCATAGCCACCTCCAACGGTCACACCAGTGACTCCTGGCCCAGATATGCGAGCGCCATTGAGTCCCAAGCCGGTTCCGTTCAAGTAATTATACCTAAGTTGGCGAAATAATCATCAATTTGCGAGCATTACACGCGAGCCCGCCAGTACGTACACATCAATCCATCGTAAACCAGCATCCTATAGAGAACGAGACGTCAATTTTCAACCTGACACAAACACGTCCTCCTCACCCCCACCACCTACCACATCGATGGTCCCAGCGGCCTGGTTTATCGTCGTCTGGTTAAATTTGACCATGGAGATTTGGACCCCATTAGTCGAGCTGAAACCGGGATTGTATTGATGTCCACCGTTCCGAATAGCGAAAGGAGTACGATTCGCTCCGATTAGCTGGATGATGGTGCTGACTTGAGACGAGGTCTGACCGTGTGAGCCGGCAGCAGGAGTGATCAGGCGTAGCGTCGTAGTTACTTTTGGACAGCACCCACCTGAGGCTCAACCACGCATGCTGGCGACATCTCCGCCGACTCGGTAGCCTTGGAGGTGGTTTGATCAACATACTGGCTGGTACCTAGAGTATACCTTCGCATCAGTGAGACATTGTTTTCTCGTTGGCTCCCAGAACCACACTGACCAGCGAGGTAGACACTACCAGCACCGAGAGTCACAGCCAACGACGAGCAAACTTGAGATGGGGAGAGCGAGCTGGCAGAAGCTGCCAATAAAGGGAGCAGAGCGATGAATGTCGGGCGAAGCATTTTGATGGAAATTTCAACGGTGGGAAGGGAAGGAAGGGAAGACGGGAAGGAGAAAGGAAGATGAAATGGCGCTACAACCCTTATGTACATCAATCAGCAATATATGGATGGCATGGGATCAGGCTCTTTGGCCTTCTTGTCACGTCTGGTCACGTCTGGGCTGACATGCTCCAGAGACCAAATGCGAAAGTCTCCTATTGACTGCGCAGATCTCGTAGTGCGATCCGCAGTATCCGATGCTCAGGCACGAAAGGCATCTCACTTTCACTCTCCTATACGTCCCTCTCTCCAGCACGCCAGGAGATTGAAATGCAGTTGGGTGGCGAATAAATTTCTCGCAGTAGGTGATACTGAACGGCAGCTCTTGTTCCTGATATTCAAGTAATCTCGGCCGTCACTGACTGATAACGCGCTTTGGGAACACTCACTGAAACACATTCAGGGCGGTTTCCCCGCATTCCCAGCCAAAATTGAGATTTCGAACACCTCGGTGTCTTCCGCCTACATCCCTAATCTCCGCAGCTTATCTCGCAGAGGTGGAGTTGACCGCCGCCTGGTTCATCTGGGCATCTTAGCGTGCCGTCAGCATTCTCGTCAACTTTGCATGTCTATTGACTCGGCTCGAGACGACCACGCCAAGCCGATCCTCTTATCCGTGGTCTCACTCCACCTATCCGAATTCAATAGGCGACGGTCTCCACCGACTTGATAGGTACAATCTTTGAAATCTGAATGGCTTGGTCAACGACCTGGAAGGCAAAGTATAAGTACACGCAGAAGGACCGCAGGTAGGTGAGTCCTTCCTCTTCTTCTCCCAGGCAGAAATTGTCAACTCATCGGGAAGTCCCTTCAATCAACCCGCTTTCACCATCCGTTGTACTATCGGCTTCATGGCTTCCACCATCCAGACATACTCCGAGCCTCTACCCACGGACAACGAAGTTGACATCGAGGAGAAAACACGCTTCGAAAAAGATGCAGAGATCGGAGCAGCTGGCGAATCGAAGATTGTCGTTGAAGAGGTTCGAGAGACGTGAGTCGCTTCCTCGTCGGCAGTGCAGAGTACGGGAGATACTAAGAGCGATCATACGATACGGAGGCAGGCTGGAACATGAACATGACTTTACAGAGCAAGATTTTAAAAGGGTTAAGAGGAAGGTTGATTTCGTGATGCTGTGAGTAGGCGCCTCATGCAGTAGCCATACAGGTCGCCTGAATTTGATTTAACCTTCAGGCGTAAGCTACATCCATCAAGATACCAGGATTCCATGAACCTAACAACCCCCTTTGCCTGGCGCCCATTGCAGCCTTGATGTGGCTCTGCTATGGCATTCAGCAGACGGACAAAACGTCGATCGGTACGCAAGCCTTATACGGGATGAGGAAAGATACCGGCCTAGTCGGACAACAGTACGCTATGTTGAGTGAGTGGTTATGAAGGCGATATGGGCCTATGGGAGTTGACCGCTCGTCTACGGCCTTTTCAGCTACTCGTATGTATTCCGCTGAAGATAGCAGGTTGGCAGTCTGATAAAAAAAAAACATACACCACAGTCTTCTATGTTGCTTACCTCATCTCCGAGTTCCCATCTACCTATATGCTGCAGGTCAGTCGGGTCTCCAGACGATTGCCGTAGGATTCGCGGCTGACCTGATATATGCTTGCAGCGGTACGATCCTTCTCCCCTCTGCTTGTCGTCCCCGATGCGGCGTAGCTGAACCACCTGTGAAACAGATTGAACATGGGTAAAGGTCTCAGCGCCTATATGTGAGTCTAGCTCACAGTCCTCTCTCTCCGCATTCTCTGCTCAACCTCTTGCCATTCTTAGGCTTTGCTGGGCCTGCATGGTACTCGCCGTCGCTTCTGCCAAGAACTACTCCCAGCTCGCTGCTTTCCGATTTCTCCAGGGAATATTCGAGGCTACGATCTCACCTGGGTTCTGTGGGTGTCAACAGCTCGTCATTGTATGATCCGGCACGTTGACGGGAAACTGACCGGATATGCTCAATGCAGTGTTTATCATTGGCTCTTGGTACAAGGTTGAAGAGCACGCCTCGCGATCTCTGTTCTTCCAGTCCGCGAATGCAGGTTTCGGCATCATTGCGGATTTGACGTTGCTGGGCATCGCGAAGAAAGCTGCCAAGTGAGTTTGAACAACAGAGACGAAATCGTAAGACAGGCAGCTGAATGTTCACTTCCCCTAAAGGCATCCCGGTGAGCATCTGATAGGATTGGATTCGATGGCGTAGCTTTCGGCTAATCTCTTTTCCTGAATCTACAGAGGGCATCGCTGCGTGGCGAGGGTGAGTGCAGCTCTTAGCATCTCAGCTACGATTCCACTTATAATTGAGACCTCCTGGCCTGTTCATAGTATCGGTTACTTCCTCGGGGGAATGACCCTTCTCGCTGCAAGCCTTTGCGTCTTCCTCCTCGGCACACCCTCCGAAGTCTTCTGGCTCTCCAAGCGGGACAAGTTGATCGCGAATGGTGAGACCTCTGGTAGACCGTCTATCATATGATCTCAGCTGATGTGAGGTTACCCACAGCTCGCATTCTTGAGAACCACTCCGGTACCGACCGGACTGGTCGAAGGCGATTTAGCTGGCCTCAGGTCAAGGAGGCATTTATGGACCCTCAATGCTACTTCAGCATCGCCAATACCTTCCTGAGTGTGAGTGACAGCGAGATCATGGGTATCACCAACTTAATTGACCACGACTGCTCCCCTTATCGCAGTGTGTGAGTGCCTATTGTCTTGCCTTCGCGTGCATCTCCCGATTGACTCACCCCTCATGCGGTCTATTAGATCCCCAATGGTGGCTTGACTACATTCGGGTCCCTCATCAACGCCAGCTTCGGGTTCGTATGACTGACCTGCTACCTTGGACGATCTATCTGACTTGCGGGTTTCTCTCACAGATTCACAAACGAACAGGTTATCATCTACGGCATCCCGAGATCAATTGTATCGGTCACGTTATTCTTGATAATCGGTATCTCTACCAGAAAGTACAAGGGTTTGCGGTTCTACTTCATGGTGAGGTCTGGCCCTGTCTTAGCAAAGGTGTCAGCAGCTCACCATGAGACAATTAGATTGCTGGCACCATTCCACCTTTCACCGGATTGCTTACTATTGGTAAGTGTTGCCTGACATGGAAGCCGAGCCGCCGCTAATCGATCTCTAATGACCTCGTTCAGCTCTCCTTCCCACGCAAGTTTTGCAACACTTTCTTGGGAGTGGCTTTTATTGACGTAGCCATACTTTACACAGTGACATCTCGTACAAGTGGATCAAGTGGGGTGAGCACAGATAGGATCAACGCCACCATTGTGCATGCTCATGATCGGTATGTCGTAATTCAGGATGCTACCTCATGGCTGTCACCTTCATTATTCCAACCTGTAAGCTGGTCCCGTGTTCGAATAGATCTACATATATCTCACCGCTGTCATGTGACTTGCAGTCATGGGCTGGCAAATGATCCCTTCCAATGTCGCTGGTAAAACAAAGAGGACAGTGATTTCCAGTGCCACCTTTGTTGCTTATTGCGTTGGTAACATCGTCGGTCCGTACACCACGTTGCTCTTCAACCTTCACAGTGACTGACCAGAGCCCTGTTTTTGTGCTACAGGGTCTCAAGTCTTCCGTGCGAATGATGCTCCCAGGTATCTCAAGGGAACAACCGTCGTGGCTGTCGCTATCGGCGTGGAATGCCTTGTTTGTATCGCATGGAGGTACTACTACGTCTGGGAGAACAAGAAGAGAGATGCAATCGTGGCTGCGATGGGATTGAGCGAGGAGGAGATTGAGATCAGGGCTAAGGAAGCGGGTGCAGAGGACAAGACTGATAGGGAGAACGTCTTCTTCAGGTGCGTGACGCGGATCAGACGTGCGGTCTGGCTTCTAGGCTGATAGATTTATCTGTGCTCAGGTACTCTCTGTAGACAGTCTGCGGGATAAGCAGACCCGAGTGTTGGGGAATAGGAAGGATTGCTTGTTGGGGTTGTATGCAATATAGACGTAGATGTTGATGAAGTGGGAATTCAACCGATTAGTCATCGCCACGCGATTGAAGATCGATCGTCTTTTGTTCAGGTGGAGGTTAAGAAATCCAACGACAACCAAACATTCAACTTGCAGATGTTCAGACGTGTCGCCATGGTAACAGTGCCTCGCAATATCACAACCTACCCAGCCTCTTCTTTTCCCGCATCATTTCCGTACTCCGATGACCAGCTGCAACCCTACGACTCGTCGTCCGACCTCGCGTTCTACGCACAACCTCGATTCGTGAATCACATTGATGATCATGCGATCGAGGCATTGGCAGCGTACTACGAGGAGAACCTCCCACGAGAGCAGGGAGGGATGGCTCCGCGGATACTCGACCTGTGTAGCAGCTGGGTATCTCATATTCCGCCACGATCAGACGGGAGTTCCCTGCGAGTAACCGGAGTTGGCATGAACTCGGCGGAACTTCGAGGAAACCCAATCCTCGAACGATGGCTTGTGCATGATCTTAACACCGAGCCGAATCTACGGAGTCACATTGCCCTCGCTCAGCATGGTAAAGCCAAACAACCTCCCACGACCTTAGGATCGTCCGATCAGTTCGACGCAGTCATTTGCAACGTCTCGATCGACTACCTGATCCGGCCGCTGGACGTCATGGAAGGGCTGGCAGGCATGATGATACCCGGAGCTTTCGCACATATGGCGATCTCCAATAGGTGTTTCCCAACGAAGGTAAGAGGGAGTCATACTTGAGGTTCAGCGAGCCCTGACGAGGAAGCATCTTCAGGTGGTTGGCCCTTGGCTAGATCTTACTACCTCCGAGAGACTGCACCTAGTGGCTTCATACTTCCACTTCGCGGGCTCTCAATCTGAGGAAGAATCAGGAGCTATCTCAAAGTTGCCGGGTCAGCTGTTTGATCGCATAGAGTCAATCGAGCTAGTTCCAGAAGCCTCCGTTCACGACCCGCTGTGGATTGTAAGAGCACGGAGGGTCACCTGAGAGGCGTTCTCTTTTCGTCAATGTAACAATATACTTGCACCACAAATCAAACCTTCGCCTCCGTGGCGATGTCTTTCACTACATGGGTAAATGTTCGAACATCTCTACTGGCTTTCTGTACCCTTGCACGGCTCTCTCGTCCCAGCATCACAGTATCATATAAAGCCTTGCAAAGCCAAGCATATCGTATTGAATTCCAATGTGACTTTCCCAACTTAGCTGTCCATTCTCATACTCTCTCAACTAGCCTCTTCACGACCTCGGTGTGACGATATCCTTCCGTACTTTGTGTTCGAGAAGATCTAGAAGTAATCCTAGGATAAATAAGACAACCTTGGCATCGTTCGCAGAGGATTCCATCACAAAATTGACGAGTAAGCCAAGGGAAACGGTGAATCTGGAGTTCCCCACCACAGCCACGAGTCCATTCAAGTCGTCTCTCAGAGATCGAGGAAGTGAGACACAGCGATCAATTATACCCCGTAGATGTTGAAGGCTGTCTGGTATTGTTCCAGGAACTTGAACTTCCCCAGAAAATTCGTGCCATTGGTCCCTCCACTGTTCAATCACATCTTGCAAGCGTTCGACCTGTTCGTTTTCCAACATGTCTAAGAGTATTGTGGCGCGTCTTAGTAGTGACGAGTTTCGATCGAGCAGGGGTTCGCGACTGGCTTCTAAGTCAATGTCATCGTCACTCGGCTGATTCACTTTAGAGAGAGAGGTCCCTTCCTCCCCTGCAGCTGTTCTCTAACCAGAACTGAGCAACCCTGACATGAAAGCCCATATCGTTTCCACGATTTGCGTGCGGCTTGACCCAGGATCGGTATGAGACGCAGATCTGACGACACTTTCACGTTCGGGCCCCGTTGGGCTCCCAGTTGCAGCAGCCTCAGGTTCTGATCCCAGGACTGGGTACATTGCGAGGACTGAGGACATTGCGGCGAGTAAAGCGTCGAAGAAGTCTGTGGAGCCGGCCAGTGAAGGTGGGCTATCGGACAGGGTTCCGTTGGATTGAATAGAAGACTGATCTGACATTGTGAGGAACCAAGCCACAATATGAGGTGATGTGAGTGGGGAACGGGTATAGGAAGCGTATGGGGAATGAACATTGGTTTTTTGTTTTTACGAACACTCTACCTCGACTGCTCATCGCGTAACAACCGACCAAAGCACCTATACCCAAAATAAGGACCCAGGTGGGCCATCTCTGTCCTATTCCAATCTGTAATTCACCCTGAGGACACTTGCTTTGCGATTTATAGTCCAAGGCACGACTGGAGAACTCGAAGGAACAGTTCCTTCCCCAGCTGCTAATCATATAATCCGATAAAGCCCCAATGGGAAGAAATAGGCCAGCTGCTAAGCCGAGTGTTACATTCTTCGTCTTGCCTTCATGGTGGTATAAAAGATTAAACAGAACGTTTCCACCAGCCGCGAGCGTACATTTGAAGAACCATCCGGCGCACGAAAGGATGAACAGTGATTGTCTGATTGGCTCAGGTATGATGGTGATCCCTTGTGTGTATGACTCTCTTAATTGGTCCAGTCTCTCGTCGAGTATCTCTTTCAACTGGTCACGAAATTGGGTAAGGGCTCTCTGCTGCGACAACCGAGCATGTTGTTCTAAGCCGCCGGTTTCTTCGTATCCTAGACGAGTCCAATTCCCATCATCTACAGGACGCGGGGAGAAGGATAGGACAGAATCTCCCCCTGCAGAAGCAGAAGAGCTGTCAAAGGGTAGATGTGCTGGTGAAGGAGCCGAGAGGTGTCCATCAGATCCGCTCTGGGATGGGTCAAGATAAGAAAAGACGTCTGGAGCGCTCGCCCCTGCTATGGAGAGACTATCTTGTCGGAAGAGACCACCCTGGTTCGAATCGATGCTATATCTAGAGACATTTGTGTTGGCGGGATTATAGCCTGACTCGTTGGAACCGGTTTCGGTAGATTGAGAAGTGACAACTGACATTGTGTGGATTGAGCTACGTGGTATGCGCAGTGTTTAGGGCAAGTAGGAAGAGTATGGGGACTAATTGGCTGGGAGGGAAATTGTGGCCGATATCTATAGGCAAAGAGATCTGAAGGTATCTAAGCAAGCAAACCTGAAGGTATCTTGGAGCGTTATCTTTGTTGAAAGGAAGGGATATTTGGATACAGCGTTGGGGAGCTCCCCAGCTGGACGTCTAGCACGCACGCATGCCTTTGAAACGATGTGGCAATGAGAACCTAAGGGCCCTGATCTGTTGAATGTCATGTCATATTTGGTGAGATGAATGGAGAATATAAGGGTTGGATGAGCTGTAACGTAGACCCGACCTGGCGGGCTGCCATCCAGGCACCAGAGCACCGGTGGCAAGGGTTGGGTGGCGAGATGGATGGGACCCCTACTTTGCTCCCCTCCCCCACGCCACGTCATCCCACATTCTAATCGCCGACGGGTCCGACGGACATCCAAGCGCGTGTCCGCTTCAAATTTGCGACTCGCGTTGTCGCCTTCCCTCCTGGCCCACGCGCGCCCTCACTCATGCGCTTAACTCTCCCCTTTCCCGCGCCCCAGCGCCCCGTGGCCCACTTGACCTACCCAGCTGTGACGGACGAACGATCGGATATCCTCCTATTCCTAACCAAACCCCCATCAAGTCAATCAATTCCCCTCTCTTCTTCAGCAAATCCCAACATGGCTGCTCTTCCCGCCGACGTCAACAAGGTCGCCAACGAGGGTGTCGTCAAGTTGTTCGGCAAGTGGCCGGCCAACGAGTGAGTCTGTGAGGCGGGTCAATGGAATATGGAATGTTGAAGCTGATAGTTGTGACTGCTTTTCAGGGTCGAGGTCAAGGACATCTCCCTCGTCGACTACATCAACGTTCAACATGCTGTCTACATTCGTGCGTTTGGAAAGGAATCAGGCTGTCTAAAGCGGATAAGAGTTGGAGAACTGACCATCGTTGTTTTCACCTTCATACAGCCCACACTGCCGGCCGATACGCCAAGAAGCAGTTCGCCAAGGGAAGGATGCCAATTGTTGAGCGATTGGTTAACAGGTGGGTGTCTTGAGAGGATGATGGAGGATTGGTGTTGGCAAAGTGTCGAGGCGGGTCATGAGGAACTCCGAACATCAAGGTCGACGGAAACTGAGGTGCAGACAAGCATTTCTCAAGATCTTCTAATTCGTAAAAGCCCAATCACGACTGGAAGAGCGCATCGGGAATGCCACAACGTCATCCAGGAATCAACTATCAACGAATCCATCACACATAGAGAAAATAGGTTCAACTCGACATCCACTGCCACCTCGATTACCATGACCCGCCTTTGACGACCTTGACCCATTCCGACTAGGAAATAAAACTCCTGAATGATTATGGTGGCTGACTATGGATGTCCTCTTTCCCTCTCACAGCTTGATGATGAACGGCCGAAACTCCGGAAAGAAGCTCATGGCTGTTCGAATTGTCGCACACGCTTTCGAGATTGTTCACCTTTTGACCGACCAGAACCCAATCCAGGTGTGTTTCTGATTCCAATCCCTCATACAAGCAATTGACGACGAGACTGAACTTGATTTGATTTATCATTTCCAGGTTCTCGTTGACGCCATCGTCAACACCGGCCCACGAGAGGACTCCACCCGTATCGGTTCCCAGGGTACCGTCAGGCGTCAAGCCGTCGACGTTTCCCCTCTCCGAAGGGTCAACCAGGCCATCACCTTGATCACCATTGGTGTACGTTGCTCATTCTCGAGCTTAGTCAATCGATCCTCGCTGATCCCCCTCTTTCATCTCCCTACAGACCCGTGAATCCGCCTTCCACAACGTCAAGTCCATCTCCGAGTGTCTCGCCGACGAGCTCGTTAACGCCGCCAAGGGTTCAAGCAACTCTTACGCCATCAAGAAGAAGGATGAGCTCGAGCGTGTCGCCAAGTCCAACCGATAATCGCAATACCATTCACCAACAAAAATATGGCATCTTCCGCTTTTTACCGCACCCTTTCTCAATACTCAACCGGATACAACACGATATGCTCTCTGCTTTTTCTTCTTTTCTCTTTTGGCTCTTTTATTGGACCAACATATTCGTGTATTGTGATGGTTATGTCTTTTTGAGTCTCGGTGTGGGACAAGTGGGGATGTCATGATGAATTGGAGAACGCGGTTATAGGGAGGCAACTTAGGGGACGGATATGGATGTAATCGTAGACCAAAGATTCGGTTTAGATTCATCTCATTCGTCTTGTCAACCGTCGTGCTCTCTGCCTGTGTGCTGAACGCTGAACAAGGTGCCGTTTGAAAGGGATACGTACGCTGAACAAGGGACCATTTGAATGGATACATGACAAGCCCCCAATTACAACCACCCAAGTACATGAAGTCAAGCAATTAAAACACCCCATACCCAATCCGATATCTGTCTCTATGTATGAGTAAGAGTTTTCCACAGCCTGACCCTTCGCCATCCGGGTTTCGTTTTGTTTGGATTGTGCGAGATGGGTTCTATAGCTGCGACATGAGATGATAGCCTGGCGAACTGTGGGTGGCGAGTCATTTTTCATTAGCTTCCAGGCCGAATTGGTGACAACATCGCCAAAATCCTCACCTAAACGCCGGCCTGATGGAACGCTTACGGTGCTCTACCACTCGTCTTTTACGACGCATGGTAGGGAGAGATGAAAGGAGTTCGAAGGGCATTGATATCCCAGATAAAGTAAATGCAAGTTCCCAAGAAAAGAAGATCGGAATCCCGAAAAAAAAAAAAACGTGTAGTCCTCTACAGCGAGTAGAGGCTGGCTGGAAAGGGGTAGGTAGCTTGTGAGCTACTCGGCGTTCGAGGTCGCATGGTTTGCGAGCACTACCCACTTTGTGCGCATGGTTACCAAGACAAGTTACGTATGAGAGGTCTGAGGTAGTTGATGATCACATCCCTCCGCTCAACGTCTAGGGTCGTCTCCAGGCTTTACCCTTGGTGGCAGGAACACCGTAACGCCATCGTCGCCAGTCCACCTGACATAACCCGTCTCTGATTCGAAATTACACTTGAACCTCGTATTAGTGGAGGACGCTGACGCGTTGGAGGTGAACGAGCTTTCCGAGAAGCGACGTTGTGACGAAGGGAAGTCATGACCGAGGAAAGGGACGAATGCGAATTCCGTAGGACCGATGCGAACACGACGATCAGGTGGTGGGTCTTGACTTTCCCATGGAAGCTGGGATACGCTTGGACCTGGTGGCCACTGAGTCGCTCGACGAGCAGGAGCAGGAGCAGAACCAGAAGTAGGGGTTGCCTGCTTGGGTGACGAGGGATTCTTCGAGCGGAAGAATGATGCGAATCGACCTCGTATGCTTGATCCGGACGAGGTAGTCGAACGGATGGATGGAGCGGTGGATGAGTGGATGGATGGAGGGGAGGATGAGTTGATAGATGGGATGGTGGATGAGCTCATGGCGGTATGAGGAGCTGTCTCTTGGTTACTGGCAGGCAGGGCTGGTTGTGTCTGATTGTTTGATGGACAGTCGGGCAGTGTTTGGTGCATGCAATGAGGAAGCGCGGGGAGGTAATGACTGATCTACCTAGTTATGTACAAGTCTGCCTAGGGCTGAGGAATCAACCAAGGTGGCGGTCGAGTGAACGTCTGCCTACTACAATTGTGTGTTTCGTGTAAGTGGGTACGGTACCGTCCAGTCATTTTTCGCAAAGGGGGGGTGGCTTGAGTCAAGGGTTGACTCAAATTGCCTCGAAGTTGGACTTATCCGTAGCCGCGACAAGCACGGCCACAGCACACAGCCCAGCCAACCAGATGCCCAGAGACATTGGGGGGTTACATATACTTAATTCGGCTTCCGAGGGGGGATCTAAATGAGTGAAGTGCGGATCCGTTAAACCTGAGTGGCAATTCCAACTCGTGACTTGTCGATCCATCCCCCGCGTCGAACCACCAGAAACGGGGACCCAACGAAACCCCGGGGAGGGTAGAGACGATTCCTGTGTTGGGACTCAACAACCTCACGGAACACAGAGAGAGAGGGAGGTCTAGAATCGGATGCGATTTCGCGATTTTCGTGTCTTTCGGGCATACCCACGCTTTTTTCGTTAGTGATCAGATGTTGGATTGAGAAACGTGCGCATGTGTTCAGGCAGTGGACGAGGAGCGAGCATTGAAATAGGGGTACCAATTACAATTTAAGATTCTGTTTTTTTCTCTACATCCACTGGGGGTACTTGACAAAAGCTTCATCCGAAATGTCCAGCTGATCAGAAACCAGCCTAACGGGGAACTCGTAATCTCCGGCTCCCACCGCTGCCGAAGTGTTGGTTGGGCACGTACCGGAGAGAGAGAAAGAAATCGAGGATCGATACAGCTTCGGAAACAGATTTGATGTGAATCAGCTTCCTTGGCGTTTTTTGATCGTCATCCAACGCTCGGTAATATCACTCACCCGTATAACGCCACATGAGATCGCTTTCCCCCCTGTTACTCCCGTTGCTAGGAGAGCATCGCAGAAGGAAGAAGGGGGAAATGGGTTGATAGTTGGATGAGGGGATGAAAAAGGAAGGGATAGTTTTCGCACGAACTCTCATCCGCCCATCTACAGAAGAGGAGTCAAACGAGTATACCTCCGCAAAGAAGCCTCGTAGTCCTGTAAATGCAATCAACCGACGTTTAATGCGTGCCTAAAACGTGAGCCAGGTCCATCTTTACGATGACACGAACGTTGTTTAGGGGGAGTTTAGAGAGACCAAATCATCTCTCTCCTCTTTGAAAAGTCGGCCAGTTGACCTCTGCAGCCCTCTGGCGATCCTTCAACGGGCTTCCAGGACCAACGGCTATCGGCTTTGGCTCTTTGGGAGGCTTAGGTTCTGAAGATTTGGACTTTGAGAACACGGATGAGAGGAAACCTTTGCAAGAGGAGGAGGAGGAGGAGGACGATGAGGAGGCGTTTCGGGTAAAGTCAGGAACGACTGGAGCACCGGCCACTGAAGAGGTGAAGGAGGCAGTATCAGGGGACCTGTTGCGTTGTTCAAGTAGCTCACGTTACAAGTCACTCACATCCCATCGAACCTTGCATGGTGGCAAGAGCATTCGCGTAGTCCTTTTTGATATATGCAGGAGGAGGTGCGAATTCCTCCTTCTTGGTCTCGAAGACCGCTTCTTGGTGTTTGGACATCTTGGATGAAGGAGATGTCGGAGAGGAGGTCTTTGTTGCTGTAGCCTCTTCGTAGGAAGTGGGTTGGGTGGAAGCGATGGGTGAGACGATGGGTCTTTGTTGGTAGTTGTTCATGGAAGAAGAGTGAGAGCTGGTGTCAACGATCATGATATCAGATGTTCGGTAGTGGGGTATGGGTAGTGCAAGGTGTATTGGATGGATAGGATTGGATTGGATGGAGCTGGGAAAAGAAGGTGAGAAACGATGCGACGTGGAATGTACCGTACAAGCTTTAAGTAGGCATAGGAAAATGGACCGGATTGGCAGTGCATGGTAACACCGGCCGGCCCTTGTTGACTCGACCTCCCTCTCTCTCTCACTCGCAGCCGATAGCGAACTGACTAGACAAGCTGCCATCCTCGTCACACCCCCATCCCATCCCATCCCATCCCATCCCATCCCATCCCATCCCATCCCATCCCATCCCATCCCGTCCCGTCAACCGACAGCCGAAGCTGGGATTATTGCCTAGAAAATAGCTGATGCTATTCTGCCCCCCCTCCCCCCCCCCCTGGCCCTGGCCCTGGCCCTACGCGTCTTCGGATCCGAGGATTGGGCCGGCGTTGGACTGGTGACTAGGATTTATCGCGTGAAACCGTTGAATTGGCCCAATGTCCACTCGTTCGTCGCAAAAGGTACAGTAATACAGTCAACCCCCCACCAGTTCATTTTCTCAGGGGATGATCCAATCTCCTCGCCCCCAAGGTGTAACATGCACGGTATTCCGGACGTTACCACACGATACATCCTCCCCCCTCTCATGATCTCCTAGCATACGCTTGGCTATCCGAATATTCTCCCATCCTAGGTGTCGCTTCTGGATCCCGACCTCTCATCACCCCTTCAGGGTATTCCATGTACTCTCCACCAGATGCGTTGGCATATCTCGGATCCTCCATATGCTCTTGATCGTATTCATACTGTCCTTCTTTTCTGTATCTTGGATCGTCGTCATACCGCATCGCATCTTCAGGTAACATGGAAGTCGTGCTCGTGTCTCTTTGGTGGGTGTACGGCACGGCATATCGTTCTCCGTTGTAGTAATCACTGCCAGGGTCACCTGGTTCATTGCGTATTGATTCGGTGGATGGTCGGTGATCCCATGCATCGGCGTTGTATCTGGGTGGGAGCGTATAGAACTATCATTTTAGTTATTAATGAACCAGCAAACCGACCTGGAACACTCACCGGCTAGCTCGATCCGCCATCATATACTCATCCACATTCGTCGAATAGATCGATCTATATTTCTTATGATCCTCTGCTTGTTCCGTCGAGTAAACTCTCGTCATACTATACCACAAAACATTTATCAGCGAGGAGGGGATTTCCCAACCACTCGTCGTCTCCATCACTCACAATATTAAATACGTTTGCACGATAAATAGAGTCACCCATAGTCCACCCATGATCCCGACATCCGCCCATGCGAACGCTTCACACAAGGCGGAACCTTCGCCAGATGTCGCTGTTGACGTCGTAGTACTATTGGTGATACCAGTGAAGTAGGTATTCTGCGAGAGAATAGTATCACGGTCAATAACGACGTTTCATCACATCGACGTGGAGAAGACATATATATATATATATATATATATACCTCGCATGTGGTCACCGCGTTCTTGTGATTCAGAGCTGAAACAATGATCAACGCCGCTGAAATTGCAAAGACAGCTCCGAATGAGAGAGCATTCATCAGTGAGTATGCTCTGAATAATCGAGTCTTCTCCTGTCATCCGGGAAGGAAAGCGGGAACCCCAAAGATCAGTGACCCCCATTCACAGGCGACTGAAGGGGGTTGATCAATAGCGACAACATACCTTGAAAATGCCGAAGAAACCGATGATTTGAAGCGCAGCTACTATGAAGCATAATGCGGAGAAGATGTAAGGGGTGAATGTTGGTACGTGACCTCCGACAACTGGTGGGAAGTGAAAGAGGGTTAGTAGGGAGATGTCAGATACTGCGAAGGCTACTGTTCGCTAGTTTGGAAAATTGCGTACTAGTCGGTGTTGCTATTCCGAGAACGCCAGCGAGGAGACTCAGAACCTGTAGGTCCACGAGAGCTAGTCAGCAAAAGTCCAGCGCCATGCTCATGAGAGAGAACCATGACCTACCAGCTGCTCCGTTAACAAAGTATAAATGCCAGCATTGACCAGCGGTATAGCTAACCCCCAAAAATCTCATCAGCATCTTTCACGATGTCAACATCCCGCTCATACCACTAACGCACCACAACAGCAGTACTGCGGGTTGAACATCCTGGCCTACAGTCGTCTGACTACACCAGTAACCGCCAGGTTGGTTCAGGCTTTCTTCTTTCCCAGTGGAAAGGTAGAGAAAGCGGTGTTCAGGCGCGTCCGTGACGTCTGGATGAATATAGGTGGTTCTCAAACTCGGGGAAAAGATAACTGCAGGAGGGTGCCGTGTCCCGTGGAATTGAGGCCTGTCACTGGATAGATCAATGCTAGCGTGCTTGAGGGTGATGAGATGAAAGGAATGGTGCGAATTATGAGTCTGGAAATGGACGATGCTGTCACCACAATACGCGCAGTTTATCCAACGCGGTGCACCGATATCATCCAACCCGCGGTGGGGCAAAAAATTATAAAAGAAGACTGCTGCTACATTTATAACCCTACAAAACTTAACTATATACGAAATGTCCTTCCACCCTTGAATCTGATACAACTATACCAAAATAGTCCGTTCCTCTTCATAGCCCAGTAGTGTCTGCACTAGCCTTCAATCGTTCTTTGCACCTCTTATACCGATCGAGTCGGCGGTCTTGCTGCTAATGCTGTCCGAGGACTTGCTGTCAGGGAATCCAAGAATGCACATGAAACCGAATCTGCTTAACGCACCTGGAGACTATCTCGCATGAGCTTCGCCGTATGCTGTGCCATCCGAATGGCCTCATCGATTGAAGATCGCATTTTCTTCGGAATCATATGAACCGTCTCTCTGTCCTCGTGGACTGATTTCTTGTTGACCCTTTCCTTGTCCTCCATCCATCGACATGCCGAGTTTCTCACTTCAACCAACGCAGCGAATTGCACCTTGTCCACCTCGATTCCCTTTCCCACAGCCCTTTCAGCAAGCGCACACTCAAACTCTGGATCGAATGACGTTTGTGGTACAGGAGCCGGCTCAGAGGTTTGGAACGGAAGGGCGTAAGTTTGCGCGAGGACTAAGCGATGACGAGGGGATGGGTTTGTTCAGCATCACAAGTTGCTCTTTCTTCGCATATTCGGACCCGCTCACAGGTAGCAGCTTTGGTCAACCTCTCGTACTCATCCCTCTTTGTGTGCCGTCTTGGTACTTGATTGATCATGTCTCCATATTCGTTCAGCAGTTGCTTCACCCCTATCTCGCACGTTATACTAGGACAATGAGAGTCCTGTAGCCACATGTGGATCATAGATGATATGTCGTGGTCGTGTGAGAGCGCATATGCATCTGCATCTGCTCTGGCGTTGTAGACTGCCGCGAAACAGGGGACAGAGGGTGGGTGAAGATTCATCCTATCAGCATCCGGATAGCAGTGATGGGGGATGCAATGTGCTTGCTCACTCGGGGAGGCTATCGTCGCATGGATGGCAATTGCTATGCCAATAAGCAGGGTGGTCGTTATCATTGCGCAAGTATGGATGGATGTCTTGCCAGTGAAGTCATATGTTGTGGTTTGCAACGAGGAAACATATTCCATGACCCTCCCGATAAACCCTCTTGCCCCTTACCTGCATCCTGATTTCTGGCATCCGGGTTGAAAGGCAGCTCGGCAGACATGTATGTAACCCGCCCCGCCTCCACACTTCAGGGGCTGTGGCCCGCTAACATGATCAGGCTTGGGAACTCAGAATTGTCTCGGAAGGCGCGCGCAAGTTTATCTGAACTAAAAGTCAGTTACAGCGGGAAGTAACCTATCTGCGTCAAAGATATCCGCGGCGCAGGACGACATCACACGCTCGGCCATTGATCGTCATATATTATAATGCTTCCTCGGTGGTCTGTTATGCACTGGCGGTACAGGGCGAAGCTTGGGTGGTTCCCGTTGTTCCCAAATAAGGGGATCTCCTCTCATTCTGAGGTAACGTATTGCCTCTGTAGTGAGGACAAACAGATGAGCTTGGGAAGTATGATGTTAAAGGTCAGGCTCAGCGACATACCAGCATCATGGGCCAAAACCCTTTGAGTCCTTTCTCTCAAACACCCAATCCACTTCTTGGTCCGCTGGGAATCACAGTTCGAGTGAAGGACTTCTCCAAGCGTTGCCTTGGCATAGTATTTGATCCCGAGGAGACCTGTGAAGAAGGGAGGGCAGACTAATGACGCGGCGGCGGAGGGGATAGGTCGAAGTTAGAGCGGGCAAAGGTGCAGTTGTCGAGACCCGACCTTACTTGGAAGAGCTTGTGCACTGCTCAGAAAGAACAGGCTGAGTAGCAGGGATACGATGGGCAGAGGAGATAGCCGCATGACGAGAATGGTATGATTATATGTATGGAAAGCTCCAAAACTCAGACATGTCCCCGACCTCAAAGGTTGGGCTATCCAGATGGATAGATGCACCCTGGCAACATGGTAGACAAAGGGAGGAGGGCAGGTGGTCCGCCTCAAGCGCAGACAAGATTGCGGGGCGCTGAGGTAATTTGAATCTCTACTCCCCCGCGCCACGTGTTCTAGAACGGAATCATTAGTCTGTTTACCTCTTTTCTGTCTCAGCGTTCAGTACAAGTTCAACGATGACGATGACGATGACGGATCGGACGTATAGTTGATGATGGAACATCGACAACGTTCTCCTATACAACATCAACGCCGCCCAACTCGTGAATGCCGGCTGCTCAGGGTGCTTTGACAGTGCGCTTCTACACCGTTTACCATCGAAGTGGACGCGAGGACTGATTTTTGCCAAGGCTGACGTCGGAACGGATCTTTGTGACAAAGTCGACTAAGAAAGAGGTAAGAAGAGCAACGTGTAATACCGATCAATTCTACATATTGTTTCTTATACGCCTTGTCTCCCCTGTGCAGCCACATCCCGTCAATAATGACGACTTCCTTGTTGGAAGGCGCAAATGGTGGCGCCCACCTGAACGGCGATGCTCAGGCGGAGGATATGAACGATCGAGAGGCAGGCTCTGGGTTTTCCGCTCTTGCTCACCATGCGCTAGCAGGTGATCATGTCAACGGTCATGATCTCCATAAATTGTCATCACGTCACTCTGGGAGCGGCGATGAAGAAACCGAGCGACCGAAGATTGAGCGTGCGCCGGAAAGTCAACATATCTCAAAGCAGATGCCAGATAGTGCATTCTCAAGATCCAAGAGAGAAGAAATTGAAAGGATTCAGAGGAAACACGAGGAGGGAATCAGTTCAGATGACGATGAGAGTGGGATGGATGATGACAGACGACGGGACATCGAGAAAGCAGGAGCGAAGATGAGAAATGCGTTTGGACTACAAGATAGTGATGCGCAAGAACGGCATGAAGAAGCAAAGAAGAGACAAGAGGAAGACGAGGAGAAAGAGAGGTTAGAAAGGAAGAAAGCTCGAAAGGTCCCTCAATCATTGGCCGAAGAAAAGACTCAGAGGGACAGAGGAGACAGCACGCATGATGTTTCTCCAACTTCTGCTGAGAAAGGACAAGCGAAATATCTAGAGCCAAATGGTCAGATTCGACTTCAACCTTCCCAGTCCCCATCTTACGAAAAGGAACCACCAGTGGATGGGAAAAGGATTGACGGGAGGCGGAAGAGAAAAAGTGAAGTGGGAATAGTGCCTGATCCGCTAGCACCGACAAAGGAGATGGCGAAACCTGGTCCGAGGAATGAAATCAACCTCAAGCCAAGACTACCACATTTGCATGTGAGTGCCAGGTGACGTGATTCGCTTACACATCTTGTCCTGAAAGTTTTCTACCAACCACAGTTTCACAATGCTGATAACAGCCAGATCACCACGAAAGCAAACGACGTCCCGCTCGACGTCTCAGGCGACGGAGAACGAGAGCTCCTGTCGAATGGCAACGTTTTCAGGATGAGCAATGATCCAGAGGACATCCTTTCCAACACGCGAGAGCAGGAGTCTGCCCGTATTTTGGACGGTGATTATACCCAAGAACCATTTCAATCTAGCGAAACCAGCTTGGTGGAGATGGAGAGCGGCGATAAGGTCAGAGGGATGAATAGACGTGGAGATTCTTCATCGACCACTGTCGGAATCTCCCGTGGTGAGCGGATACCGAAAGCGGATCACCAACGACGGTCTACCGAGCAAGATCGGATGGAATCTGCCAACTCGAGTCCTACCGCATCACGACCAAGGGGGAAACGGATGTTTTCTTCTTTCAGGAACGAAGACGGCTCGATGCCTTCTCCGATTGCTGGTGGTCGGCCATCCGGTCTGCGTAAAGAAACGCGTTTCTCTATCTCGTCGGCAGCGTCTGTCACGATGCAAGGCGCGATGGATAACGAAAGGCAACTTCAAGAGCAAGAACAATCTACTGGGCAGAAGAAGTGGAACGCCCTTCGAAATAAAATGCTGAGGAATCCTACAGCTGGACAGATCCAACATTCAACTCCTGCTCAGATTCCAGTCACCACTGAGCTCTTGGCCGGTCAACTTCCCGTCATGATCTTGAAGACCTGGTTAGACCGAGATGAGAAGGGTAATCGAGCGGTACCAATCCTTCTGGGTAATCTGCGGTTCAGGGTTGGCGATTCAGCTGGTTTCGGAAAGGATAGGGAACAGCAGACCGGACGTGAGGTCTTCCGTATCGAGTGCGAGTACGGAGATGGAGTGGTCAAATGGGTGAGGACGTTTGGCCCCGACGTTGGGGATGACGCAAACTGAAATTCCTAACCTTTCTAGGTCATCTACCGAGAGCTCCGTGATTTCATTTCCCTGCATACCCATTACAAGACCGACAACCTTGAAAACCGAGTCACCCATCTACGAGGTGGTAGGCACGTCGATATCCCGGAGTTCCCTCGCGCTCGTAAGTGATTTCTTCCAGTTTGGCCTGCTGACATATCAGTCTAACATCACGTCATTAGTCGTTCCTTACCTTAATAGACTTCGACGAAGCGATGCTAAGCTCTTCGAGGATGAAACCGAAGACGAACAGCAACAATCATCTTCGGACGCGGAACGGCCGAGGAGCAAGCAGGAACGATCCAGGCTAGCGCGGCAGGCCTTGCAGACTTATCTAGTCGATCTGATTAGAGCTGTGGTGAGTCCCGGTAGAACGTTGAATCTGGGCCTGAATTTGCTGAGGCCTTTTACCGACGCAGATGTTCCGGCCGGAATCTGCTCGTCTGTGTCGATTCCTTGAATTATCCTGTCTCACTTTGACATTGGCTCCGCGTGGCGGTTTCCAAAGCAAGGCCGGTTACCTCAAGATCATCGGTGCGAAAGCGAGCAAGCGTGCCAATCAGCCTGGCATGACCCCTGCGTCATGGATGCAGAGTCGCAAACCAAAGTGGTGGATCGTCAGAGAGAGCTACTTCGTTTGTGCTGAAGGTCCAGAGACTGTGAGTTATTTCTTGTCCCTCAACTACCGAGCATCGCCATTGATCAATTCCTCATCATCCTCAGGACGAGGTGTACGAAGTCTTCCTCATCGATGAGGCATTTGTTATCGAGAGGCCCAAGCGAGCATTGCGACTCGGATTGAGTAAGGTCACTGGCAAAAGCTCATTGAAAGAGCTAGCACACATGAGTGGTGGTCATCAGGAAGGCGGATCAGCCACGGCTCAACGGGATTATCAAGCAGCCATTGCTGCCCAGGCCGGATCGGGTGATCCACTGAAGCGAGAACAGGCAGACCCGAAGAAGGAAGCAGCCCTCAACGAGGGTGAAGGAAGAGACGCTTCTCAACATACTTTCTACATCCAAAACACTCAACAGAGACTCAAGTTGGTCGCGAAGAATGTGCGTGTCATGCAACAATTCATCATCGCAATGGAGCGAGTGGCGAGCCAGTCCATTTGGTCTGGTCCGAACAGGTTCGCTTCCTTCGCACCAATTCGCGTGAATGCTTCAGCTCAGTGGCTTGTGGATGGCCGCGATTACTTTTGGAACCTCAGTCGAGCTCTCAACATGGCGAAGAGCTCTGTATACATTCACGATTGGTGGCTCTCGCCGGAGCTGTATCTTCGTAGACCCGGTAATGAGCGCTACAGGCTGGATAACCTGCTTAAGCGGAAGGCAGAAGAGGGAGTGAAGGTCTACATTATCATCTACAACGAGGTTTCAGACAAGACCACGCCAGTAGACAGCGTCTACACCAAGAAAAGGCTGACCGGCCTGCATCCGAATGTCATGGTGCAGCGATCGCCATCTCATCTTCAAACGGGAACCTTTTTCTGGTCTCATCACGAAAAGATGTGCGTAATCGACGAAACAATCGCTTTCATGGGCGGCCTGGATCTCTGCTTCGGCCGTTGGGACACGTCACAGCATATCATGGTCGACGATGATTCTCCACCCGGATCCACAGGAGAGAATGGGCCGATTTGGCCAGGAAAGGACTTGGCCAATGATCGTGTTGTTGATTTCAACACCCTCAACAAGCCATTCGAAGACATGTTTGACCGCACAAAGATCCCTCGTATGCCCTGGCACGACGTAGGCGTCCAGCTTGTCGGACAACCGGCAAGAGATCTTTGCCGTCACTTCGTTCAACGTTGGAACTTCCTGATGCGCACCAAGAATCACAAGCGTGTGATGCCACTACTTCTGCCTCCGGCAGATTACACTGAATTTGAGCTTCAGAAGCTTGGAATTCAAGGGACGTGTGAGGTACAGATTTGCCGTTCCTGCGGCCCTTGGTCTATGGGCACAGAGAAGAAGATCGAGCATTCTATCCAACATGCCTACTTGAAAGGTATGTGATCATGTACGTCTTGCTAAGTTATTCCTGCTAATGCTGCCTTTTGCAATTTCAGCCATTCAACTCTCCGAACATTTTGTGTACATTGAGAACCAATTTTTCATCACGTCGACAGTGGTGGACAATGTTGAAATCGAAAATCGGATCGGAGATGCTTTGGTTGATCGAATCATCCGGGCTCACCAGTCCAACACGCCATGGCGGGCTTGTATTGTGATACCGTTATTACCGGGCTACGCTCTCCCAATCGATACCCCAGCTGCTAGCTCTGTAAGTTGATTGCCGCATCACGGGTTTGAGACATTCCACTGATATCGTGTTCTATGAAACAGGTCCGTTTGATTCTTGAATGTCAGAATCGTACTATCTCCAGGGGCACGCACTCGATCTTTTCTCGTCTACGGGAAAAAGACATTGACGTGAGTGTTATGAAACTCTGGTAGGACCACTATGTTTCAAACCTAAATAATTTGACGCGCAGCCGAATGAATACATCACCTTCTTCTCCCTCCGAGGGTGGGGCAAGTTCAAGAGTGGCGCCCTGTGCACAGAACAAGTTTATATCCACGGCAAGGTAAGTAATGTTCTGTTGGACACGTCTGCTTTGCTGACCACACTGTTGCATGTACACAGACAATGGTAGTCGATGACCGTGAGTATCACATGCCTCTTTCCGCAGCAGTAACTCCAACTGACTTCTAATACAGGTCTTGTCATCTGCGGATCGGCGAACATCAATGAGCGATCTCAACGAGGTGATAGGGATTCGGAGCTGGCCGCTGTTATCAGGGATACCGATATGATTGATAGGTTGGTCTCGAGCCTCTCGTCTCATGCTAATGCGTCTCGCTGATCTAACACACTCTACTCAGTAAAATGGCAGGCAAGCCATACAAGGTTGGGCGCTTCGCTCACACGCTCCGTATGCGTCTGATGCGTGAACACGCCGGAGTCGACGTTGATGCGATCGAGGAAGACCAGCTGATGGATCGGCCACCCATTGCGCCGCAAGATGAGATTCAGAAATGGGATCCTGACCACGAGCAGGCAGAGGGAGACCATCCAACCGGAGTCACAAAGGTCAAACGCAGGCATCCCCGAGATAGAGCGATGATGACGGCGCAAAGTGCGATCTCGAGTGGTGAGCTGTGACAAAGATATCCATTGCAATTGCCGAATCTGACGCAATCATTCTTCACAGTGACCAAGGGCTTGAGCGAGAACGCTATTTCCAATGTCAAACGGGGGGCCAACGTCATTATCAAGCCCTTGAGCCTTCTCAAGGAGCAGAAGAACACGGCTCTGAACTCTGTGCGCAAGAAGCAGGATGACGACCCTGAACGGCAAGACTTTGACCGGGATGGAGAGGTAACCGCCGGTTTCGCAAGCTCTGTGATCCCCACTTTGGAGGAGGAAACCATCTTGGAGCGACGCCCTTCACAGAAGCATGTGAACGGCCGTCCGTTATTCGACGCGATCGACGAGGGTGAAGCTGATGAGTCCGAGGCTCAATCTGTGGAGGAAGCTACCGTGCCAAACGACGTCAAGCCGAAAGACAAGCCCGTTCCGGTGGATGCGGATCAGCCTGGAGGAGGTACTGCATCGGCCGCCAAAATCGTCCCCGATGATGGCGAGTCCGAACTGTACGGCGCTCCAGCAAACGCTACGGATGACGACGACGAGGTGCCAAACAAGGACACTGAGCGAGACGATGATCAGGCGACGGAAATGGAGAAGAACGCTGTGAAGGCGAGGCAGACCGTGCGGAAGCATCTGGCTGCGAACGTTGGAGTGTCACCGGTGAGATATAGTCTCGTATCTTCTGCGCTGGTGGCAAAGCTGACTTGATCGATCTCAGTGGACCATGCCCACACCGACACCGAAAATCGATCCTGACGCATTTGTTGACCCTCTTGCTGAAGATTTCTGGAAGAACATGTGGTTATCTACCGCTGTGCACAATGTGAGTCTTCGTCCCTTGTGTGTAGCGACCCGACACTGATTTAGATGCTTTGCTCTTTCGAAAGACTGAAATTTACAGAAAGGTCTTCCGATGCATCGTGAGGGCACTATCCTCATCACTCACGGTCGCGCCATTGCTGATTTTACCCTTCCTATGCCTTCAGCCTGATGACCTCGTTACCACCTGGGCGAGTTATAAGGCATTCGCCAACCACGCCGAGAAGTTCAACAAGGTTCCACGAGACGTCGCTCCTGCAGGCCACGATGAACCTGCCAAGGTTGTCCACGGTGGACCTGGGACACATGGCGCCGGTGGTGGCGGCAGCGGCGGTGGTATCGTTGGCCAAGACGGTGGTTCCCCTGATGAGGTCCGCCATATGGAGAGTGGGATCGTCGACGGTCATCCGTCTATGGGACCTCGGAGGGTCAGTGGCGATGGTGAGCATGCGGGTGGAAAGCACAGGAAACCGAGTGCTGCGGACGAGGGGTGGCATGATTGGGAGAGGGCGGAGATGGAGCAATTGCTGCAGGAAGTGAGGGGCCATCTGGGTGAGTGCTGTTGGTGGAGAGTGGTTCGTGGGCACTAGCGCTCATTTATGGGCTTTCGATGGAACAGTTATATACCCCAATAGGTTCCTTGAGACTGAGGATGAGGGTGAGTACGCCTGAGGTTTGAAGCCGATGGCAAGAAACTGACAAACAGCCTTGACATGACGTGTTCCCAGCCGATAACTTCCTGTTCAATGGTGACAAGATTCTGCCGCTTCCCATCTACAACTGATTAGTCCTCTTATAATAGCATTGGGGCATCGGGTTTACGACTAGTATCATTTGCATAGACACATCAATGCGCTGATGGCATGGAGATAGATAGACAGCTGTACATATTCACGTAGTCGAGTTGTGTGTCCTGAATGTTGACAACTAAACCACGTGGCTGATAATGATTGACTTGCATCCTGTGAATGCCAAGATGATCGTGATAACCATCATCTATCGCCGTGGCCGCTGTCGTCGTCGTCCTTTCTGTTCTTGATGGCAACCATCTCTTCCCACCTCACTGGCTAGATATTCATCATGCCGGAAGAAAGAGCCACTCAATTCGGACCGACCTCTCACCTAGTCTATCACCAGGACTCGATCGTAGATGAGACGCCGCCCCAAGGGTGGAGATTGTTGGTGAGGAAACCGATAGTTCGACAGGTGAGGATGGAAGGGGAAAGAAAGGATGTAACAATGTGCTGAAGATCTTTTTTCGCTCGTTCGCTCTGTTATATAGTGGACATATAGGGTGCGTGATCTTCCAGCGTGATGAGGGCCGGAGATTCCTAATAGACCTGTCCTTCCGCTTCGTAATCCGTTCAGGGAAAGCTGTAAGTTTAACTGCTAGTAGGACCAATATTCCTGAAAGATTGACGACGACATTTTATTTACAGCTATCGAGAGGCCGAAGAACGAGTCCCGTCTCGAGTATGTGCTTCAGGCTCACGCAAAGGAAGATTCGCATCTGACGCTGCTTGTACAGTTTGAGCTGTTCCTCGATCTCATCTACGTCTCGATTAGTGGGTAGCAAGATGGTGGCAGACATTGCAAAGGTTTACTCATCCGTTTCTTCCTGTCCGTTGCAGTCCATCAGCTTGGTAAATACATCTGCATTGCAGTCTCGTGTTGCTCTGTATCTTAATCGTTGCATCTCATGACCCTGTGTACAGCCGACGCAGCATCGGGTAACTTACATCCGATGTTTCTCTCTTTCCACACATCTCTACTGACGCCCATCACACCTGCAGAGGAACCAACCGGAGCATCAGTCGCTCGGTTCGTTCTCACTTTCTTCCCTTCTTGGTCGATCTGGTTGGATGCTAGGAATTTCTTCAATGTTTCTGGACAGGATGATGTGTTGTGGGTTACTGACAGAAGTGTTACTTTATCGAAATTTGGGCTGATACAATGTCCAATGCTTGAACACCGTCGTGCAGTCAACGAGTATGGATGCTTGTTTGCATCCTGTGTCTCGCGGGCTACTCTGTCAACGCCTCGGCAATCGGCACAAGCTCATCAGAGGCAGTGAACGCAACGGCAGCCTTTCTTCAACGTGCTGTTGACACGCCTGAAGGTGCTACGGCCGAGCAATCGGCAAACTTTGTCCGAGCGGCTGTGGCGTTCTTCCTAGTGTCGAAGGCGACAAGGGGTGAGTCCGCTTAACGCTGCGTATGGGTCCTAGGGTTAGCAATTGACTTCACTTGGAATTACCAGTCGTTGGACTATTAGCATATGCTTATTCACTTCCCAAGTTCCGCAAATCCCATTTGTCGATGGCTGCGCAGACGTTTCTTTGCAGCGTCATTTACCTTGCAAGTCCCTCTTCACCGTGAGACAGAAGTCATACAGCTGACTTTGCCTTTTCCAATCAGCCTCTTATCTGGGTGACGTCGACAAAGGGTCGCATCGTCCTAGGCACGCTTGGTATCGCTCTCGACTACTTGACCAAATACACCATTGGTATCGTCATTTTTGAATCGAGGAGACAACTGAAGAAGGAGAGGATGCGCGTCGATTCCATTGACACGGAGACGAGACGTCCGAAGGGGCTGAAGGGAGCTAGTATCACTGTACACATACCTGGTAGGTCGCGGGTCTGCTCTAGGTCCGGGTTGCTTACTAACTGTTATGTGTACAGCCATCAACATCGAGCATAGCGTGGAACGTACCTCCGCTTTCACTATTATCACAGTGAGCCTGATCGTCTTTCCTTCGCATCCACCAAGCTGATCCACTCCTACAGTTTGGCGAAATGCTGGTTGGTGCACTTTACAAGTCGTCGGCAACGGAAATTGGCCTGCACCAGAAATTTGGACGCATGGCATTGATCCTGATCGTGGCGTTCTCACTGAACTGGTTGTGAGTGGCGTGGTGTGGTGTGGTAATGTTGATGTGCCGCTTTGGAGAAGAAAGCTAACGATTCCCTCCGATGTTAATAAGATACTTTGCTCCCACGGATGCGGTCAACAGGTGAGAGTTCCCCTCAATGGCTCGAAAGCCGTCGTGCTGACGTGCAGGGCCACCGATACGGATCATTCTCACCAGCTACGAACACGCTCTCCGTCGGAACTGGTTCACCGCCTCTACATTCACAGCGTGCGTTGGGTTCCCACGACGTCCACCATGCTCCACCTCTTCACTGACACCCCCTTCCTTTACAGTCTTCACTGGCCACTCTGCGCTTCCATCATCCTGGCCTCCTCCGCCGCCTCCCGAATGGTCAATAATGATACGGTAGTCGACGGTTTGATGTGGTACTGGGGTGCTGGGATTGGGATGGCGTTGGTATGCATGGTCGGGTTGGATCTTTGTCATCGGGATATGAACAAGTGGAATTCGACAAAGCTACCTAGGGTAAGTGTGTTCGTGCCTCGTCCTCGTTATTGTCTACCATCTCTGACCCCTGATGTTTTGCAGCCATTCCGCGTGACTGGGACATTCCTCTGCTCCTTGATCTTCATCCTCATCCCTCTCGCTTCCTCCCACCTAACCACTCTCTCCATCCTCTCCATCTCAGCCGGCATTCTCATCTTCATCGTCTGCTTCGATTTCTACGGTCGTACGTTCACGATCTCAACGAGGAAGAAGATGATGTCGACGGATTGTGAGTTGAGAAGGAGGAGGGTGAGAGAGGAAGGGGTGGGTGTTGTGGAGAAGGAGGAGGAGGAAGGGGATGGAGAAGGGGGGAAGAGAGGGAGAGAGGATGAGATGCAGTTTGCGGAGTTGGGGGGTCATATGTAGGGATGATAGAGGGAGGAGGGACCGTTGAGGATGTCGTGAAGGAGGGGGTTAGGGGGTGGTGCGTTTTGGGATTTGGTAGATCAGCATGACCGACGGCAAGAGCTTCATATGTATATTCAGAAACGATTGGCTAGATTGATAATCCTCATCAGAAACGACCAGGTAAGCGGCATCGATCACTCGCTTGATCCATCCCTACACGCATCTCTCGAAGCTTGATGCTGCTACATGGAGGCCCCTCATCAGACATCTCATCTGGACGTCCCCTGTTATTATCCCCAATGTTTATGAGGAAATTCTAGTAGTTCAGTGGCAAAAACAAACCGTAAACCACAAACCAGCAGTGTTTGGCCGTGTTGAATTGTGAACTATGATTTACGAGATCCATCCTCAAATGACGGATTATGATAAGGAAACCGCCCGGAGGTATTCAAGAGACATTATGTATATTTTGTTTGCCGAGAAGTCCGATTATAACAAAAGATTAAAAGAAGAAAAACAAACAAAAGGTGTGTTTATGAGTGGGTGGTGCGCAAGGGAGAAGGAAAGTGGTTCAATGAGGTTTTTCCTTCTCCTAATGATGATTTCCAAACTCCTTATCCAACCCACTCCCGTCCCAGCGGAGGACCGGCGAGACCGAAGACGAAAGAAGAAGAGCGAGAAATGGGATTATAACATGAAAAAAAAGAAAACGGTAGCTTTGCGTTTAGGGGAATGGCGGGGCGGTGTGAAGGGTGGGAAAAACAAAAAGTCGGAGAATCCTCTCTTTCCTTTCTTCTTCCTCTTCAAGCAGAAAGAGGACCTGACATCTTATCACCGTTTCGAATGGATCGAGTACCAAGTAGGATTACGAGGATGAGAGTGATGGTGAGTAGGATCCTGTGTGAATGAGGTAAGAGGAGCGCCCCCAAAAAAAAAAAAAAAATAAGAATAAAAAAAAAAGCAAGAACAAAAACGTTAGCCAAGATGGACAATCTGGAAGAGAAAGAAAACCAAACATCGAGGAAAAAAAAAAGGTCACAACAAACTCACCATTCGATCCAAGCGAACGCCATCGCTGCCATATTCTGACTACAATAAGTCAAAGTGCTATTCCCGCAATCGATTCCACCTCCTAGCATATGAGTGATTGAACCAGCTAGTGCAGTCCAGAATATCCAACTGTTAGGGGGAAAAAAAAAAAAAAAAAGGAAAAAAGATTGGATAGTGTCAATTAATCTACACTCGCAGACGAAGAGAAATCACTGCTCGCGCGAAGGAGAATCCGCGCTCCCCGCTCGCCGGGAGACATTAGACATGGACAGAAAGAGAGTAATGCTCGTTAAACTCGCAGAAGAGAGCAATGCTCGTTGTACTCGCGGAGGAGACATCACTGCTCACTTCGTTCGCCGGAGAGAGAGTATTGCTCGCTACGCTCGCGGAAGACAAGATTGCTCACTTCGTTCGCGGAAGAGAGTATATTGCTCGCTCCGCTCGCGGGAGACAGAAGACATTACTGCTCACTCCGTTCGCGGGAGAGAGAGAGTATTGCTCGCTACGCTCGCGGAAGACATGATTGCTCACTTCGTTCGCGGAAGACGTTCGCGGAAGACGTGATTGCTCGCTCCGCTCGCGGGAGACAGAAGACATGATGGCTCGCTGTCGCTCGCGGGAGACAGAAGACATCACTGCTCACTTCGTTCGCGGGAGAGAGAGAGTATTGCTCGCTGCGCTCGCGAAGACATGATTGCTCACTTCGTTCGCGTGGAGAGAGTATTGCTCGCTACGCTCGCGAAGACATCACTGCTCACTTCGTTCGCGGGAGAGAGAGAGTATTGCTCGCTACGCTCGCGAAGACATCACTGCTCACTTCGTTCGCGGGAGAGAGAGTATTGCTCGCTACGCTCGCGGAGAACACTAATGCTCGCTTCGCTCGCCGGAAGACATAATGCTCGCTTCGCTCGCCGCAGGAGAAGAAAAGAGAGAGAGGTATGACACGTACGTGACGAATAACCAGATTGCATGAGAAGCGATGGAAGAGACTATTCCTCCTGATCCTACCAAGAAGAGAACGATGTAACCGATAGAGAAAACGACTGTCCACCATGATACGAATCTAAATAGAAAACACACCAAAGCAACGAAAAGCCGACATGAGCATATTGATTTTAGGATACCCTGGATAACATATATATTCCATCCCGCACTACTCACACTCCGAATCTCAATCTATCCCTGAACGAGTTGTTTGGGTAGCTATGATGTGCGTTGTATTTACCGACTAGGAAGGAGGTGATGCATCCTGTGATGATAGCGAAGACGCATATGAGGGAGAAGACGACTGTGGGAGGGAGAGAGGGAGGGAGAGGGAGGGAGAGAGAGGTTGTTAGTGATCAGTAGGGGGGACGGAGAGGACGAGGAGGATGGTGAGAGACATACTGGGATGACCTCGTCGGACGTGAGTGTCGATGTCAGGCATGATTGATGTGATGGGTGGATGATGATGATGATTGATGATTGATGATGATGGATGAGGCAGATGATCGATTGATTGATTGATTGATTGATTGATGAAGATGATCGCTTGATGTATGTAATCCCTCACATCGTCGTCCCCGTTCCCCGCCGTCGTCGTTCGTTCGAAAAAAGGACAGGAGAAAAGTGGAATCACCAACGACGACTCACACCCGCCACGTCATCCCGGGGAGCAACGGGCGTGGGAGCGCGGGAATGACGACGGGCGACGGGGGGATTAGATTCCGGGGTGGGCATGCTTTAAACCGTCATGAGGCGTGACGTCATCTCAGCCGAGAGGGGGCAGGGGGGGGCGGGGGGGAGGGCGAGCGGGAAACGGGAAACGGGGGACGGGCCCGGGATGGGTTGTTCGCCACTACGGGTTCCTGATCATCAGCACGCGTAGAGCCGCGCGCGAGGGAGAGAGAGAGAGAGGGACGGTAACCACCATGCAGGTCGTGATTGGGGTTGGGGTGGGTGGTGGATGGGTGAGTGGGTGGTGGATGGGAGCAAGCAAGACAACCCGTCTTCCACCAGTGAACTACAATGAATACTGTTTTCCGCTAGCATGCCTGCGAGAATGGGCTACGAATCATGGCTTCGAATGGTCTACGAATGGGCTACGAATGATGACCCTGCCACCTACTCATCGAGAGATACAACTCCTGCCTCTCTCTCCCTTTTCCTCGTGTAATCAATCTAACAAAGCACGAGCCACACGCTTAATCGCATCCATCAATTCCTTCTCCTCCCTGTCATCGTCCCACACTTGTACCTTGCTGCCTGCCTCTGTACATCCCGAACTAGGAGGGAAGATATATCCTTCTTCTGTAGGACAGTATTTACCATCTTCAGGGATGATTCCATTCACCAAGTAATCTCTGATTGATTTGATGGTACATAACTGGAGGAAGAGGGATTCCCCGTAACACACCGGAACAAATCTCAGTTTCAGCTGGGGGGGTTTTTTCTTTTGTGTGTGTGTGCAAACCCGGAAAAGGGAGGGGGAATAGGAAATAAACGTACCGAAGGTTCAGCAACCGAACAATGTCCATGACCTCCATGTTCCAATAAAACTCCAGATTCATTCCCGAATCCTTCTTTCATTCTAATCGCAGAACGCAACGGCGTCACGCTAATCCCCCTCATCCGCTACATCAGTTCCCAATTCCCTCCCTTACCCCTCCCGTGTGACAACACCAACACTCACTTATCAAATGTATTTCCAATCCATAACACTTTATTCCTCGTCTTCCTCAATCCCTCTTTCACATCCCAAGGTCCTTCATACCTCTCATAAGGTCTATCATTCCACCCTCTACACGATAACACCAAATGCATCCATGAATCCCCATTCGGTGATCTCTCACCCAACTTCTCTCCAAACCTAACCCATTCTTCCAACCCCCCTTTGGTGGTAGGATTCGAATCCCCACATAATATCCCCATCGATGCACCGTCTGATCCGAGAGGCATACCGAACACGTTGTCGGTATCACTTTTAGTGCTTTCGAGGAGATGGGAGGGTTGGAGAGAGGGTGTAGGGACGAGGGAGTGGAGAAGAGTCCCGTTGGGGAGAGAGGAGAGGGAGTTGGCGAATTTAGACCATCTAGAAGGTGAATAAAGGGTTTGGAATAACTGCATGAAGGAAAACACGATCAGGTTCTTACTCCTCGGTCTTTCCAACCGTCTAAGAGAAACATAAAGGGGAAAAGTCATCAATCAACTCACAGCCGTTTCCAATTCCTGCCCTCCTACGAATCCACCTCCATCCTCCGTCTCAACCATCACCGGTCTCTCCCACAACTCCTTTCTCAATTCATTCACATGATCGACGATTTCATCTCCTGATCGAACGGTGGAGGAGTTTGGAGCGGTGGCGAGGGAGCAGCGGAGGGGACCGACAGAGGAACAGATGTTGGCGAATTCTTGTAATACCTGGTAGATGGTGGGTATGGGCGGGGAAGGAACGGTTTAGGGACGGTTTAGAGCAGTGTATTTTGGAGAAGAGACGACACACACTTTTTGAGTATCAGTCATACTCGACCAAGCCCAATCAAACAAACTATTCGTATAATCTCCTGCATCTGTTCTCAATCAAGGCGGACGGAATTGCGGGACGTTCTTCAGGAAAGCAGTGCCAGGCTGTTCAATCGAAACCACGAACTTACGAGAAACGCCATCAAGGACCATTCGACCGACTCGGTCTGGCATCATTGCAGCAAAGTGGGCTCCTAGGATCGTCCTAAGCCGAAAGGGAGCAAAAGGAGACGGTGAGCCTTTCCTTGCGTGGTACCTTTTACCGGATATCGCCCACCCACCCATAACTGAAACCCCAATACGTCAACAACCCATCCTTCTCCCCTAGCGCATCCACCAACGACACCATATCCCTAACCACAAACGGTGTCGAAACGCTCTTCCTCGCGGCTTCCGTCGTATACCTCTTCACCCTGTCGGCACGAAGCTTGGCTAGATCTTCCATATGTTGATAATGCGAGAGCTCGCGCTGCAGCTCGTGAGAGGAGGAGAGATTCACAGGGTGAGAGGGGTCATGAGCGAGGCCCATGAAAGGGTTTCGATCGTCGAAAAGTGCAGCATCGTATGCGCTGTCGAACATCTTGAGCTGAGAGGCGAAGAAGCGGTGGGCGGTGCCCCAGACTTTCAGCGAGTAATATCATGCAAGCAGGGGAAAAAGTTACACACCCTCGGAGTAGTCATGTTGATACCACGAGGATCGAAGCCAACGATATCGAGCTTGCGCTCTGTGATCACGGATAGTCCTGGCCCTGCCCCATAGACAAGAGCGTTGCCGGAACCACCGGGTCCTGCGCCGGTCCCCACGTTGTCAGTCCTGATGTTCCCTAAGGGACAAAGTGTAGAATGCCCGCATCAAATTCTCACCTCCAGGGTTTACGAGCTGGTTTGTCGTTACACTCAGACGTCAGCAGTGGCGGACGAACCATGCGCAACCATACTCCACGCGAAGACTTACCAAGCTCCCTTGCCTCTTATCGTCGTCGGCAGGCAACATCCTGAGAAAGATCTCCACGTCTTCGCCCTCAACAGGGTCTAACCAGTTCATTGGTACCTTGTGTGTGCTGCACAAGAATTTGGTCTCCTTCGGGTTATCAGGACAGACATGCCATCCGATCGTGCTGTTCTTGGTACGATAGATCGGCTTCCCAGATCGCCAGGACTTGTGAGTTCGCAGTTGACTCTGGTATCGGACGTTGACAGGCCATTCACTCGTGCAGATCAACCTGACGAGCTGGAAAGCTAGGAGTGCGACTCCACATCGCAAGACAATGCGCTTGAGGCCACCCTTACCGTCTGGAGGAGTGGTAGGATGGACCTGTGGCGGCTCGTATGAGGGGAGTCCTTTTTCCAGCATTGCTGTTGTGCTGCGGAACACGGGTGGGGTTTATAGTTGAGGGCGCTATGAAGGGGACTACCAAGACATCCCTTTCCTAGGCTGCTAGCTGTGAACGATCTCCGACTGAGATCTGTCCTGCACAAGGTTAGCATATGTCACCTCTGGCTGCAACCGACGCGATCCTCGGAGATCGCCGTGCAAATAGAATCAATAGGCTGTCAAATAGGCCAATCGTGGTCGGTGCGTATGGTAATACCGGGGCGTTCATCTACGTGTTTACCATAAGTTATACACAACGTCCTTGTCGGCCTTCTGCATACAACCGCCTCCACATCACTCCCTCGTCTCTGAGCGACTTCTAATTCCCTTCTGTGCTGGCGAAGCGTGTTTGAGCGCTTTGCCGTTCGCCGTCTCGGCACCCAGGTCTGCAAAATCTTCGTTTGCCCTCGTCTTCTCAATGTAAGGTAGGAACCGACCTTTCACGACGTACGCCGAGACATCCGTCTTCTTGATAAGGCACAGATCTGTAGGTAGATGGCAGGACATCGTAAGATAAGTCGGTCAAAAACGCGCCCACGACGCCGGACTCACATGTCGCGCCAGTGATGACGAGGTATGATCCGTAACCGGTGGCTAGATGCCACCAAGCATGGCCCTCCAATATCCAGGCCAGTTTTCCTATCACGCCACCCTGCGCCAGCAAGAACTCCTTCATACTTCTCAGCTGATTGCAGAAGATGTTGTCGACGTTCCAGATGGCGAATCCAGCTATGAATATCGCTAAACCAGTGAAGAACAGGCGGGCGATGATGCCGCGTGCTGGGTGAACCGAAGTCGGCGGAAGGGACAGAATTAATTGGGAAACCCGTGCAGTGGAGAGGGTTTGTATGGCAGCGAAAGTAAGCTGGTGGTAGACGGGGTTGTTGAAGCATAGACTGGGGGAACACAAGCACAATCAACTTGGGCTGGTCACCTCGTCAATTTCGTCAGTTCTGCACTCACTACGATACGGTAATAAACGCATCGAATGCGAAGACAGCGAGCAGACCAAGCCAAGTCCAACCCATCTCGAATCCTGGACTGGTATCAAATACCAGAAAGGTGGAGTGCATGACGACGTAGATCTGGAGAGTGGGGCTGTGTGAGAAGTGCCTGGCGGTCCCCTTTTCCACCACGTATGACAACTAACCATCGGAAGTTCATCCATCATCTGCCATTCCCATTTGAGCTGCAGGGGTGAAAATTCGATTTCAGCCTGGGAACGTTTCTCACAAAATCCTACCGGTCCGCACGCACCGTCGCATGGAAGCCTGCACTTCCAAGTCCAATCCCAGCAATCCCAGCCATCGTTGCGGCGTATCTCCACGGTGCACCAGTCTTCCGCATTTTGTAAGCCCCATACGCTCCCAGGGCAATGAATGGGATGTTGGAGAGGGTATTAATGAACTCTGCAATGAAACGGCTGGAGGCGTAGTTGGTTTCACACTGCGCAGAAAAAGGTAAGACCCCTGTCTGGATGGAGTTGGCAGCTATCAGAAGGAGCCTCACCCAATCGATGGAAGCAGTATGAACTCCCCAGTCTGCGTTGTAATGTGATTAGCATCCACTTGCGCGCTCGCTTTCTGGAAAAGCAGGCAAGTGCACTCACAGCCCTCTCGGACCTGACCTGCCATCAATCCATCGAAAGCACCCATATTTCCTGTGTCCGTGATCACAAGCTGGCGAATTTTCTTGCAGAGGTCTCCTCTTTCTCAACTCATGGGTCGAAGAACGGCAAACTACAAGACTAAAAGTTACTTGCGGTCAGCATAACCACGTAATGCAGCCTATGTCGGGACACGTGGCTTTTTGGCTGACAATCTCTACCCTCGTCCCGAATTGTCAACAAACCAAACAGGATCCGGCAAGGCCCGATCCATGTCATTTTAGCTACAAAACAGGTTTTTTTTTTTTTTTACTCTGATTCTCGTTATGTAGTCCTCTGCGTTGGGAGCATGTCCTGTCGTCGTTTCGTTTCGTGGGTCCTCCCAGGTTTTCTCTTCCCTCAGGCCTGCTGAGCGGTCATCCACCCTCGGTGACCTGTCCATCCTCCCATCCCCTGCAAAAATCGATGCCTCATCAATGCTTCTGCGGGTGGCCTGTCCATCGGCTGCATCTCCAAACATCTCTTCACCAAGTCCATCGCGTTTTCCATACGTCCCCCGCCATCAGCTTCCAGAACATCATCGGAATGTTCCCCTTCACATCGCTCCGCCAGGGCCGCATAAGCCCGGCTGTCGTAATCCAGGCCAGCCTGAGCCTCGTCCGCGGTGAGGAACGGCGTCTCCCCGCAGACAAGCACGTAGCTTACCACCCCCAACGCCCAGACGTCCTGCTCCTTCCCGCTATACATCTCCCCACGAAGAATCTCCGGCGAAGCGTAATCCAACGTTCCGCTAAAGGTGTCCCATTTGCGAGACGGTCTCCAGTGAGCAGCGCTGCCAAAATCGATGAGCTGAGCCCGTCCGTGGCCGTCGAGAATAACATTCTCGTCCTTGATGTCGCGGTGGACGATACCATTTACGTGAAGGAACGCGAGAGCATCTGAGAGCTGACCGAGGAGGGATCGGATTTCGAAAGGCGGCAGGCCATCAGGAGCCGACTCTACACGATCGAAAAGATCGAGGCCGACACCGAAGCGAGGCATGACCACTGAAATGACAGGAGAGGAATTAGTGCGGAGATCCAAAATCACGCCATGCGGCCGCTCTCACAATAGTAGAACTCCTTGTCCTCGAAGAAGTCCAACATCTTGCATATGTTCGGGTGTCCTCGACCTTCTAATTCCTCGGATGAAATCCTCGGTTGCCAGGGCCCATTCTCGCTCTGTGGTGAATCACCATCATCGGCACCGGGTACCGAGAGCGTCTGTTTCGACGCATTAATCTTCCCGCCCTGTGGTGTTTGTGCTCTAGCGGGGTCCCATGGGTGTGGTCTAGAAGGCGGATGGTACCGGATGTTACGCAGCTGATCCATGACGTGGATCTCGATGGGGATTGGTCCGAGCTGTTTGTGCTTCTTCCAGCAATCGGCCAAAATACGCGACTTGATGATATACTTGATGATTACCTCCTCTCCGCATGATTGTCCATCCGGTCCCTTCTGATGAGCTCTCTTCACCAAACCGTAAGCACCCTTCCCCGCTTCGCTCTCAATTATATAGTCTTCAATCCCACGACCACCTATCCCACCTGCAGTCTCGCCTCGGGGTGTTGGACATTCGCTAGGTGCGGCAATGCTGGGGGCAATCGAAATTATAGAATCGCTTCTGCCTGCGTTGCCCAGTAGGACCGGCATCTTGAAAGGGAGCGTAGACGATGGCCCACCTTTCATAGGCGATGTGGGTCCGCCGTCGTGTGGGGTGCCTGGCGTATAGAATGGCGAGAACGAAGACAACCCTTGGGATGGGTTTTTCTTGTAATTACTTGGCGCAGACGGTGGTAGTACCGAAGGGAATGCAAAAGGCTGAAGCGTCCGACCGGCTAGAAGGGAGAGCCTCTGAGACTGTCGTCTTCGTGAGGTGATGGGCTCCACGTCCGCAGATGAAGTGGTGCTTTCCGGCGTTAGACTGATAGAGGGACTTCGAGAGTAGTGTCGAGTCGGTTTCCGTGAACGAGGACGACTGGATCCATCTGAGGAATCTGGAGAGTTCGCGATGGCTAGGACGGAGAGGGGCGAGGGTGACGACGGTAAATTGGATCCCAGCCTGTGAGGGATCGGCGCAGGTAGATGCAACTCCTTCCGAGTCTCTAAAGCAGCCTCTGGAGATCGTGCAGCTGCAGGAGCCGAGTATGACCTACTTGCTCCTGTTGATCCTTCATCCGTTCTGAGAGCGGGGACTTCACCCAAACCCAATCCGTTGCCAATCTGCCTGACACCCCAACTACCAGATGGTCCATCCAGACCGTCCTTCTCCACCTCTTCCCCCACCATACGGAACAATCTTTCCCTGGCGGTCTCCTTCTTCCCCTCGGCGGGTTCCCGCATGCTCTGGCTTCGAGACAAGGACGAAGTGTAGATATTGGTACCGATGATGCTTTCCGAGAGAGAAGGTGTATGACCGAGCAGCTTGGGACTTGAAGGTCTCGATTTTTCAGTTATTGAGGTTGTGTCCAAAGCGGAACCATCGCTCTGCTCCTGCTTAAGCGACAACAACCTCAGCCATAGGTCGGTGTCTTCCAGCATCGGTGGTGCAGACCTGGCACCATCCCTTGATGGAGGCTCCAGCGTGTCATTGACAGCAGCCGTTTGCTCTTCCGTGGCTTCCAAGGACCGTGCATCTGGTTGAGCATGAAAGACCAATCCTAGACTGTCATGCCTCGGCCTATCTGCCGTACTTCCCCGACTAGATCTGCCATCCTCCTCCGATGCTCTCCTCCCACCATCACTCTCACTCTCACTAACGATACCCTCTCCTCCCAAATCATGAAGGTGGTCGAGACCCAGTTCTCTCCATTCTTGGGTAGTCGGAGTTAGCACCACCAGTCTCCCGTTGGAAGACATCGAAAGGTTGTCTGACGCAGCTGCCGATGAGGCCGCGTGGGCCATCATTTCATTCGGCGTCGCTGGTCGGACGTTGAGCTCGATATGACTCAGGTTGGGTGAGCGTGCGTTCTGTATCCGCTGATTGGTGTGCTCCGACAATGAGACGTTCCGTTTTGAGAGGAGATTTCCGAGAGGTGCGAAGGGTACGGAGCGTGATGAGGATGGATTGTTGGTAGAACCCGGATGGGAGAGGTGGGTGGTGGTGTGACCCGATATTGGTTCAGCGGAGAAAAACGCCGGCCTTGGGCGATCCGGTGACGTTGATGCTGACTTGGAGTATGGATGTGCAAAGTAAAACCGTGCGCTACAGAGGGAAAAGAAGTGAGATGATCAGACTATTATCATCCTCAGGGAAATATAGCGTCTGCCGAAGCCTACCTATTATCATACGGCCCATGTTCCTCCAGATCCAAACCGTTCGACTCCTCTTCAATGTCCTTGTTACTAGCTCTTCTCTGACCTCTTCGCGCGATACTGCTGACCCCTTTCACCTCCTCCCACCCACTAGGCACACTTAACTCTCCCGCGCTCCTGGAGTATGGCATATGTGTCCTAGACTTGCTTCGATCTCTTACCTTGGAAGGAGAGAGGAAAGCGTGGGTTGCTCGATGTTTACGAGGTGTTGATGGTGGATCAGTAGCGGCGGTGTGAGAGGAGGAAGATTGAGTCGTGGATGATGAATCGCTGTGATCGTTGTTGGCTGGAGTCGATATTGAGGAACTCGATGGTCCAGGTACACCCAGAAGATCGGTTGCACTTCCTATTGATTGAAAACCAGGTCGATTCATCCCATGCGTCGAAGGAGGATCCACTTCGATCATTGGTGCAACTCCAGCTCCAGCACCACCCATTCCAAACCCGACCTCTTTCGACGACGGCGACCGACTCGATGACTCTCTCACTTTACCTGCCGAAGGTAAGACCCCAAAGTAATCCCTCGAGCTCGATGATCCCCCACCAGTCGATGGTATTTTCGCCATCTTTTCATCTTGCGGACTAGGAAGCAGCATCGATCGTCCTACGTTCGTGAACGATGGAAAGGTATCCGTCCCGTGAGAGTGGTGGGATTGTGATGAGTTGTGAGGGAAATCAGATGGCGTGGTGGGAAGAACATGGGTGACTGTCATATCCTAGATGTCAACAAAGAGGGATGCGAAAGGAAGAGGTTCGTTCAATAGTATTGGATAGATCGGCGGTCGGGATTGAAGGTGATTCTCAAGCTCCGCCCGACTGATTCAGATTAGTTCCACCGTCCGTCTAGGTCTAGGTGGTGTTCACCAGGGTGTTTGAATTAGGAAGCAGTGGTATGGATGCTGTGTGTCGACAAGTGAGACTGGTTTGTACTCGAGACACTCACTCTCACTCTCACTCTCACTCTCACTCACTCTCACTCACTCAATCTCCAGCTTTTGCCGCGCCTGGGCCCTGGGCAAACACTAACTAACTGCACGCCGAAAATAACAAATCGAGAGATTAAAATTGATGTGGAGTTGGGCGGTAGCAGGCGGTGAAATCGCTGGGGCGGAGGCCAGGAAGGCTAGGCATGGGATGGGGAGGGAGACGGAACCCGGTCGGATGCTCAGAACTTTGTCAACCAACAGCGGCTTGGTCCACATGACCGACCAGGATTCACACACAAAAAGCACGACCCACCAACATTTCGTCCAGTTCCATGACGAACGTGTCTCTCGGCTTGGGTCCCCAAACTTCTCATATCTCTGTGAATCAGACTTGCCAGCCTCCAACCCCCCCTCATGGAACCATGTTAGCTCGCAGGCAACTTTGTCTAGCCAAAACAGCAACCTGGTCATGCTCGTCATATTCTACCCTGCATGGTTGTCAAAACAGCTCCTCAACTACACTTGCTCAAGCCTGACAATTCGTTATAACTATCCAATCGCATCATAACATGTTACACCTAGTACAAGACTATTAGCCCTTTCACCTTCTTAGCAGCAACTACACATCCTCAAATGCAATATTGCTCTTCTCACACATACCCCTAAAGAACTCCATCCCATCTCATGAACACAATTCCGAGGGGTATCAAATGCAGCAACAGATCCGTCTGAGCTGCACCCGGGGCTCGCTTCGGAGCGAGGCAGATTAGGAAAAAGGCATCACAGTCCGAAGCCCGACTCCCGATCCCCGGTAGGTGGTAGGGGCAGCAAACAGGTCTTGACATTTCTTCAGCATAGGAATACTTTCTGTATGAGGATAATAATATACCACGCGGCTTTACTGACCAAGGAGTGGAGGTCGATTCCCCCGCGTTGATCTTCGCTTCGATCCAATCTAGTTCAATACAAATCCGACTCAAATGCCCCTTGTGGTGATCGCTTGTGAACGTCGACAACGTCCATTCAAATCACTCATCATGTCAACTACACCATCCGCAGTCTCCACCGTCACAGACACTCTGGCTCCAAGCGCCCTTCCATACTTTGTCGATCGACCAGCAGCTCTTCTCCTCAACGCTGCATTCTTGGTCGCCGTCCTCCCGGCCACACTCGCATGGAATACCCTCCTCCATCTCATCCGTGGTCCACTCCTCCCTTCATGGACCCTCCGTAACCTTCTCCTCACTAGAGTTCTCAAAGCATACCTCAGCACGGTATTCTTCTTTGGTCTTCCAGGACCCGATAGATATGCTGCACGTATCAGGAAGAGCATGATCAGGAAGGGAATGAAGGTGGAGGCTGTTCAGGTACCACCCGTACAAGATAGGAGAAGGATCGGATGGGCAGATTGTGAAGCTGTCACCTCTGAGCCTGTTCCTAGTTTCATGATATGGCCAGGGAACGTCTCTAAGAAGCATGGAGAAGGCATGGCACCAGCTCAAGCCAACGAGAGGATCATTATATATTTTGTCGGTGGAGGATTCATCAGCGGACATCCTTTACGAACGCACCTCGCATGGTCAGTGTCCAAGTGGCTGGATACTAGGATCTTCGGTGATTAAAATTATTCACTTGATTGGAGTTGCTGTTCGTCATGCTGACAATCAATCAACCTCACCATGAACAGCCGTCAACTATCGCAAAGCTCTTGATTCCAGTTCAGCCTTCCCTGCTCCCCTGATCGACGCGTTGGCTGGATGGTCATACGTCACAGAGAAGTTGGGATTCAAGCCGGAGGTGAGATTCGCCTTTAAATTGGCCTTTGTGACCCGGCTGACGTCCCTCTTATCCTGTCAAAGAACATAACTCTGATGGGAGATTCGGCTGGAGCGAATTTATGCCTGGCTCTAGCTCGTTACTTGAACGATCTCAAGCTTGCAGAGAAAGGCGAGGATCTCGGACAGCCGGGAGGGATGATATTATTCTCCGTGAGTGAAGGGTTTCCACCGTTTCTATGTCTATAATCCTGCTGATCATGCTAAAAAAAAATGAGTAGCCATGGGTTGACATGACGTCTTCGGGAGAAAGTTCAAGATCCAACGCCCCTTATGTGCGTGATATCCTTGTGTCTATGCCCTGTTAATGCATTTGCTGAACACTACCCCCTCCTCCCACAGGACTATGTTTCTCCTCTGGGATCGCGTAGCGTCCGTACCTACATTCGTCACTTCCCTCAATCCATCGCCACGCCTTACTTTTCCCCCAGTCTACCTTCCATCGACGGCTCTCCACGTTTCTCTCATCTCAAGAACACCCGCGTGTACATCCAAACTGGGACAGCAGAGCTTTTGTATACTGAAGACTTGCAATTGACAAAGGGGATGAAGGATGAAGGGATTGATGTGCGACTGAGAGAGGTAAGCGAGGAGATATTACATTTGTCGTAATGCCATTCCACTAATTTTCTTCCGACATCATTAGATCAAGGACGACATCCATGTTGGTATCCTGTTCAAGCTCAAACCGTCAATGGAGGCAACGCAGAAGGATCTGAAGGAGTTTTGGGGGTTGGTTTGAAGCCACCTTTCGAGGGTGGTTATATTGGCTGGGCGAGGCATGCTAGATCTCATCTGTAGGCAGAGAGGGCGGGCGGGGAAGGGGTAACACATGGAATGGATGATCTGTGAAGCGCGCAAGCGCGGCTATTTCGACGGTACAACAAGTTGATCTGTTTATATATTTGTGTCGACTCAAAGCAGACACACGCCCACAAACTTGTCATCCGTTTCCTAGATGCAGGCGCCACGGACCCTCTACTTTGATAGACAATTCAAGAGACTTCGCTTGCCCCTCACTTCTTCTCTTTGGAGCGGAAGCATGGGATAGATTACAGGAATATTGTGAAGGCTGAGGAATCCTTGGCGTCATACAAAATGCCATGGCGGTGTTGCAACCATCTCACCAAAGAAGTCTTAACATCTTGGCATCGCATCCCCTCACCACGTGTTCACCACTACCTCGGCGATTCAACTGGGTTAGTAACTCGAGCACAAATAATTATTGCCTCTGTCTCTCTTGCTCTCTAGCTTCCGCATCAGTTGCATGCGAGACAGTAACAGAACTAACGGACCGGGGGAAGGTTGGACCCGATGCTTCCAGGGGTGTTCGTCGTATTGATAGCATCTTCATCCACATTTCCTCCTTTCATTCTCTATCCCACGATCAACCATGTCTGCAAAGATCCCTCAACCACGCGGTTTGCCTTTACTCGGGAATATACGTACGATCGACCCTGATCTTCCCATAATCTCACTGTACAACCTCCATCTTCGATATGGTGAGATCTACTCTCTCACCCTTCTCGGAGAAGAAAAGATCTTCGTCGGTTCACAGAGGATTGTAAATGAGATCTCTGATCAAACGAGGTTCAAGAAGGTGGTAAAAGGAGGATTGAAAGAGGTTAGAGCATTGGCTGGAGATGGTCAGTTGTCTTGTTCGGATTTTCATTTGACTTGATCGGCATCTCACGGAACTCTCTCTCTCTCTTCTTTCAACCCCTCACAGGTCTCTTTACCGCATATCCAGACGAAGAGAACTGGTAATCCCTCTTGCTCTTCCACCTAAATCACACGAATTGCAAAATTCACCGTCCTGGCTTTGCTTCCCACAGGGCGATAGCTCATCGAATCCTCACACCTGCATTTGGACCTCTTTCTATCAGGGCGATGCTCCCTGGAATGATTGATATTGCATCTCAATTGATGCTCAAGGTGATTATAGTTTCCATTATAGATCACTCCCACTGCTTGGATCTTACTAAAGCGTGGGACATCGCAGTGGGAAAGATTCGGTGATGGTCCGATCGATGTGGTTGGGGATTTCACCAAGTTGGCTTTGGACAGTAAGTGGATGGATTATTGCGATGTGAATATCTATAAGAGGCTCAATAAACGGCAACCCACATGCCAGGTATCGCGCTTTGTACTTTCTCATACCGGTTCAACTCGTAAGTAAACGCTCGAAGCTTGCACCTGCATTCCCCACTCCTACTAAGCGTCTGCGAAACAGGTTCTACTCAGCTGAGCCTCCTGAATTCGTCAACGCCATGATTCGTTGCCTCCTTGGTGCGGGCGCTCGAACACGCCGACTTCCCTTAGGACCTGTGGGCAGGCCATTATTATATGGCAATGCGGACAGGGGGATGAAGGATGATATAGCATATCAGCACGAAGTTGCTGAGCAGGTACGTCAAGGACAAACGTCGAGTTGATGGGAAGCTGATGATGGTCAATGACACAGATTATCAAAGAGAGAGTGGAGAATCCTGTCGAGACAAAGGATTTGTTGAATTTGATGTTGAATGGTACTGATCCTGTCACAGGTGAGTCCGAGGCTAGCTCTGAGCAGTGGTGGTACTTGAATTGATACTCGGCTAAACTGCTCAGGGAAGAAGCTCTCTCACGAGAATATTCGAAACCAACTCGTCACTTTCCTCATCGCCGGCCACGAGACCACATCGGGAATGCTCTCCTTCCTCTTCCACTATCTCCTCGTCACACCGCGTGCATACCAAGCTATTCGTCGAGAAGTCGATGAGGTATGCGGTGGTGACGACATCGAGCTGCAGCATCTTTCCAAGCTGAAGTACGTGGATGCAAGTTTGAAAGAAGCGTTGAGGTTGCAACCTACTGCACCGGCTTGGACGGTGGCGCCGGTGAAGGATGAAGTTATATGTGATGGAAAGTACAAAATCAAGGGGGGAGCCGCCATAAGCGTGATGTTGCATGCCTTGCACAGAGATCCGGCTGTCTGGGGAGACGATGTGGAGGAGTTTAGGTGATTGGAGGGTAAATCAGCCTGTCTGTGGTCAAGGCTAATGGTCAGATTGCCCGTAGACCCGAACGTATGCTGGATGGCAAGTTTGAGGCTTTGCCTCCCGATTCTTGGAAGCCTTTCGGTATGCCTAAACAAATATATCAATAGGAGGAAAACACTGATTCATCCACCCTTCCAGGAAATGGAGCCAGAGCGTGCATCGGTAGGCCTTTTGCATGGCAGGAGGCTTTGCTTGCCGTGGCTATGGTACGTCGAATATCCGAATGGTCATGACACCGAGATTTGAAGCTAATCGAGCAATCTCCAGATCTTCCAACGGTTCGACATTCGTCCTCATGACATAAATTACAAGTTGGAAGTGTGTTCTAATCCCACACTTACTTACACCGGACTGAAGTTGACACGAGGCACACTTACAGGTCAAGGCTACTCTCACGATCAAGCCGCATGGCCTCTACATGCACGTCACTCCCCGCCACGACCGCAAACTCGGCAACCAATCTCCCTCGATTGCGACAGCCAGCCCGGTTCAAGCGAGCAAGCTTGAGGATGAGGAAGCAGTCGCCGCACCTCCCGATGGTCTCCCGCCTATGTATATCTTCTATGGTAAGTGAGTGTCGCAGAATACTTTCAGTTAGGCTGGAAAGACGTCACCCTTTCCAGGAAGCAACTCTGGCACATGCGAAGCGTTCGCCCACAAGCTGTTAGACAGTGCAGCATCGCATGGTTGCAAAGCCACCATGTCTACGCTAAATCAGCTGGCAAACGGTAAATTTCCTACGAAGGGACCTGTCATTGTCGTTACAGCGAGCTACGAGGGCAGGGTGAGTACACAACACTCCACACGTTGATGGGGAAACCTTACTGACCTGTATGATATGTTCGTCTTACCAGCCTACAGATGATGCCGCCCACTTCGTCGAGTGGCTGAAAGGGGCCAGCCAAGGCGCAGCCTCAAATGTCAACTATGCCGTCTTTGGGTGTGGCCATACCGATTGGGCATCCACTTACCAGTCCATCCCGAAGCTAATCGACGAGAAACTTGCGGCCTGCCGTGGAGAACGCATTTGCGAGCGTGGGATCGGGAACGCAGCTGGAGCTGACATTTTCGGTGACTTCGAAGACTGGTGCGAGACACTGTGGTTGTCGCTCGCCATCAGAAATACCTCCTTGTCCGCTGCTGCTTCCCAAACGGACGTCCCCACGCTTGAGATTAGCATCAACACCAAATACCGGCCTGAGCAATTACGGTACGGCTTCATGGAGTCTGGTACGGTGGTGTCCAACACTGTCATCACAAAGGGCGACTGTGAAATCAAACGTCACATCGAAATCACTCTGCCAGAGGGCACCGTGTACCGCGCTGGAGACTACCTAGGTATTTTACCCGTCTCTCCGATCTCGCTCGTCCAGCGAGCTTTAATCGTCTTCGGTCTGCATTCCGATGACATCTTGACTATCAAGTCAAAGACCCCGCAAAGCATTCCCATCGACAGGCCCGTTTCAGCGTTCGTTCTCTTCTGCGGTTTCCTAGAACTCGATCAGCCTGCAACCTTGCGTAACGTCAAACTCCTTCTAGAAAGGTGTCAGGATCAAGATATCAAGAAGTCTTTGGAACGCTACACTGAACCCGAGACTTACATCGACGAAATATGGGGTAGAAAGATCAGTTTACTAGCCTTACTGGAAAAGTATCCCTCCATCAAGTTCCCCTTGGTGGACTTCCTCGATGCTGTTCCCGTCATTAGGATGCGACAGGTAAGGGTGATAAAGTGTCAGTCCTCTCTCAATGAAACTCACTGACAGTACCAACAGTACTCCATCTCTTCCTCTCCTCTCTACAAACCGAACCAGGTTAGCCTCACCGTCGGGGTGCTGGACGCACCTCATCAGTCTGGCAAGGGCCGTTACCTGGGGACAGCCTCCAATTTCCTCGCTCAGCTCATTCCGGGTCTCAAGTTGCGAGCAGCCATTCGACCTTCGGGAGAGGGGTTCCATCCACCAGCTGACCCGCGCGTTCCAATGATCATGATTGCCGCTGGTACAGGCATGGCTCCGTTTCGCGCCTTTGTGCAGGAGCGAGCGCTACAGAAGTGCGTTTCCACAGCTCTGATGACGTTCCGTTGACGAGCTGAATATCATATTATCTACCGCAGGCAAGCTGGTCGCACTGTCGGCCCCTGTTTGCTGTTCTACGGCTGTCGCTCGCCAGAAAGCGATTTGCTCTATGATGATGAGATGAGACAGTGGGAACATGAAGGGGTTGTTAGCATAAGGCATGCATTCAGCCGGGTTCCAGATCAGTCGGAAGGCTGCAAACATGTTCAGTGAGTAGCTCCCCTCATCCAATCAATGTACCCGAGAACCGAGGTACACCTCTGACCCCTGCGGGCTTTCACAGAGACCGCTTGTGGCATGATCGGGTCGATGCGGAGCACTTCTTCATCAATCACGCTCGAATTTACATTTGTGGAGCCTCTCGTCTTGCTGAAGCAGTGCGAGACACCTGCGTCAAGATCTACAAGGATACTATGGGTTGTGGCGATGATGAAGCTGACGAGTGGCTACACCAGGTTCAGGGCGACCGATTTGCCACCGATGTATTCGGATGAGAATCAATGCAGCCTCTGCGTGCAATGGACCATTTATCTATTCACTTTTCTTTCCCAGGATGTGTGTAAGCACTTGATGAAGGTGCAAGGACAGAACGTTTAGGTAGCAATTTCCTTTGAATTGCATCACACGGTGCTGCATATCCGGGCACACCTCCTATGAGAGTCCTGACATTTTAAAGGCCAGACCTCCGCCTCGTATGACCACCCTTCTCCTCAAAGTCATACTTATCTCATAGCAGATCTCGAACACCAAGTACGAACGCCTTGCAATGCCCAAATTCCGAAGCGTCTTCCGGCTTGGGAGGAGGAGAAGACTGGGGAGAGATTGGATTTCCAGGCGATTTGGCTGCAAGTCCAAGCCATCCAACAATTCCCCGGAAAACGAACCAAAGGCAAAAAGGCAGCAAATCACGATGTAAATTATCATTTAATGGACGTAGGGTATGCAAAGCTAGTACCAAGCCAGGTAGTAAGTTAAAGTCTATCCAGTCAGACTGCGGGTCGCTTTAAGCAACCTTACATCTCAGGCTCGAAGCGCATTCTCAAGTTTTACTAGTGTGTTTGTGCGCACGACAGACGGATCAGCGAGTAACTGTCTGGGTGGCAAGGCCTCTACCGCGGGTTCCAGTGCCTCATTCAGCACCTCTATCTCTATGGCTGGATCTTCCTAGCAATACAGGCTCACCCATTCAATGCATGACCGTGCCTTACCGTCCGTTAATGTGGCCTCCTTTGTCAACCCTTGACCTCCATGGCTATGATGTGTTAGATTTCTCTCCATCCTGTCCCGCTGTAGTAACACCCCCCACCCCCCCACCCGCATCCTCGTCCCTCTCCCCCTCCCTCTCCCCCTCCCTCTCCCCCTCCCTCTCCCCCTCCCTCTCCCCCTCCCTCTCCCCCTCCTCACCCTCCATTTCATACTTTTCATACTCCTTTGATGCGACTATCAATGACTATCCTATGTCACGAAAGTTTGCTTGGCATATTGGTTATGTTGCGCGGACGAGTAGCCGCTCTCAGCCAGTCTCTAATTGCTTCTTTCCTGCGTACAAAATGCGTTGTGGTTCAGTCGCCAAGCTTCATTCCTTTGTAGTGAATGCTCGATGATGAATGAATGTAAACGTTGGTCAATGCAATCGAAAGTCAGAAAGGACTGCCTGTCAACCCCACATCTTCTGTAACCTTTCCTCTCACGCCTGCTAAACGGGAGGTATGGTATACCTTGTACTCCTTTCATCCATCCCCGTATGAGCCATATCTCTTCCTTTCACCGACACCCTAGATGAAATACCATAATCTCGCTTCTTCGACCTCGCCACGTACAGTCTCTCACATTACTCTTGTATATCAGATAGGGCACAATCCCACACAACCAACAGATTTCCTGCCCGCCTCCGGGAGATGCTCTGAAGGATTTGCACCATATCTGCGGTTTGTGTTGGGATTTCCATATTCTCAGTTGAATGGCACAGCGGTACGCCCAACACAGACCTACCAACAATGACTGCTCACCATGGAAGTAGCTCAAATTGCCTATCGTGGAACACTCTGCTCCGAGCACTTCCAAGCTGACAGCCCGGGAGTCGCCAAAAAAAGGTCAAGCGAGTATCAACAGTTACCGCCTCCGGGAAACACCCAGTCGTCGCAGCAGCAGGTCTCGAGGGTACTCAACCTGTGTCAACCACGCCAACGGGGTAGTAAATCGGAACAACAACCAAAGGGGAATAGTGCCGATGACCAATCGATCTTCCAGTCTCTACGGAAATACGTATCAAGTGCGGCAGCAAGTTTGACCATCGGTCCTACGGCTGACGATTGGGACAGAGCTTCTAAATGGAAGAAAGACAATCCTTTACCCATGTCTTCGGTTGCGCCGCCGTCCTCCCCACACGAGCCCGAGTTCCCATGGGGGCTTCAAGCCTCGCTACGTAAATACCTGAAACCACAATATAGATAGAAGTCTGCCAACTATATGAATAGTCTATTTCCCCAGAATGACCCACCCACACACGAGGACCTTCAACTTCTTTCTCGTTCATCGCCACTCAAGGCGGACGTGCCATGAATCATTCAGATCGTTCGGTTCAATTGAGAGCCCTATACCCTTCATTAGGACTGCTTGATCGTCCTATCGCATATGGAATTTCAAGCTTTGTTGAATAATGTCGCATGGCTGAAAGAGGGATACCGCCTGGGACTGGCAACTTTCTATCGTTGGTCACCTGTACCTGACGGTGATGATATGTGACGTAGAAGGGGGGGGGGGTGCAGCACTCTAGCCTCCTTCCCCTCACTGATCTGCTCTGTGCGCCAGCCCATGACTAAACCTCTCCACATACCGGTACCCACTTACCTTGGTTGGATTTTGACGTGCCCCGCCAACCCTGGAGGAGGGAGGCCCATCGGATGGAAATTTAATACGGAGGAGCAGTTGCACGCCCGCTGCACGTTCTAGTCCCACGTTACAAGCAAGGGCTTTGGAAGGAGAAGTGGGGTAGACCCAGGCGGAGGAGGGGGAGACGGAGCAAGGGGCTTTGGGGCAAAAGATAGACCAGAGACAGGTCAACAAAGTCGCCGAGTGCGAAATGAATGCCGTTTTGAGAGCCCGAGTCAGGCTTTGGTACCGCAAGCAAAAAAGGGAAGATTGGTTGAACATCTATCTACGTGTACGATTTGAATCCTCAACACCTACTCCTCACCGCAGTGTCTGCTACCATCGCCATTAGCGATCCGATTTGACGACTGTCGAATTGTGATCTGCTCCGGGGGTTGATTGAGGGAGATTGATAGATAGCTGTGGAATCGACACCGGGTTTAAGGGGCCAACGTGAAATCCAAACAAGAAAAGCGTGCTACAAGCTAAGTTTCTACCATTAACTAAAAAAGGGAAGGAAGGATTCTGCATCAACATCTACGACGATAACGATCATTTCAACGAGGAAACCCCCTAGGTCCATCCAACATGGCACCCTCAAACACCCCTTCCAACGCATTCGTTACCCTCCTAACCACCTCATCCTACCTTCCCGGAGCTCTCGTCCTCGCACACGCACTCAACGACCTTCACCCTCACCCACGGACAATTGAATTCGAGACGGTCGTATTGGTAACACCGGAGACCGTCGATGTCGGCACGATCAAACAGTTGAGAAAAGTATATGATAGGGTTATCGGAGTGGAGGTTATTGGAAGTGGGGAAGAGGGAGAGGAGGGTTTAGGGTTGATGGGTGGGTGATGGCGTGCACGGAGACGCTGCTAGGAGGAAGAACTAACGCTCCTTTCCCTTTTTTGTTGTGTAGGCCGACCAGACCTCTCTACTGCTCTCACCAAGCTCCACATTTTCCGTCTATCCCATCGCTATTCCCATTTGATCTATCTCGACGCCGATGTTCTCCCAATCCGTCCCTTATCCCACCTATTCACCCTCCCCAACGTCTTCTCAGCTTGTCCAGACACCGGATGGCCAGACTGTTTCAATTCAGGTGTCATGGTGATTCAACCGAGAGAATCTGATTTCGAGGGGTTGATGGGGTTGATGAAGGATGCTCAGAAGAAAGGACAGGTAGCTGGGTCCAACCTGGGTAATGGGAGCTTCGATGGAGCCGATCAAGGATTGTTGAATGAGTGGTTTTCGGAAGAAGGAGGTGGTGGAGATTGGAATCGATTGAGTTTTACGTGAGTGTTTGTGAAATTGGACGTGAATGTGGCTGGCCAAGACGATGATGCTGATAATACGGCTCTGTAGGTATAACGTCACTCCAAGCGCTGCGTACACCTGGCTACCAGCTTACAAACGATACGGCTCAAAGATCCACGCCGTTCATTTCATCGGGACCAACAAACCTTGGAGGAGCATCTCCACGAGACCTGCTCGTGCTCCTGCCCCGGAGGATCCCTCGCGTCCTATGGATTGTGAGTCTGCCAGGGTGTATATCGAGTGGGAAGTCAGTGATACTGACCAACCGGTATGCGTCGCTCTCCCGCGCGTAGATCCGGCACTTGTCGACCGCTGGTTTGCCGTGTACGACCGACACATTCGACCTATGTCCGGATCGGTTGTCACTCCCTCATTCTCTGTCCCAGAAACCATCGCCGCATGGGACCAACCCGCTCTCTCTTCTGCACAAGGTCGGATGGATCTCGAAGAGCTCAAGACAGCAGCTGAGAAGGGTGTCAGGTTCTATTTGGGTGGATCAGTCAAAGGCACGAATGAAGGTGTTTACGAGAATCTGCCATTGGAAGGTAGATTCGATTTAATGAGGCCGAAACCAACGAAACCGGAATCACCACCGAAGTTGGCTGCTCCAAGCTTGGCTACTTCACCGCCTGTATACGCGATGCCTCTCCAGGCTCCGATCCCGGTACAACCTTCCAATCAGCGGGGATCACCACCTCGCTCTTGGGATGCACAGATTTCGGCACCCCCCTCAACACTCGGACCGGAGATGAGCGGTGGAATGGATCACTTCTACGAGAACGCATGGGATAGGACGGGCAAGGATGATAAAGACGAATGGAACCCAACGCTTGGTTATCCTACAATCCCGGAGAGCGTGAAGAGGGATCAGTGGTACGCTGGAGCCGCGGACGTTGCTCCTGATCGTGCAAACGTGAAGACTGTTTTCCCTTGGGAGGAGAAGGTTGGTCGACCCGCGCCATCACGTGTATTCCCGAGAGGAGATACCCCACCTCCCTCGGTATCATTCACCTCAGCAACTGCACCGGCTGTCAATGTCCAACATCCAACTCCACCACCTCAACCTGCGCCATCAAACGCCTCACATTCATCCGCTGTGAAAGGATTCGCTGAAGCGATGGCAGGGTTCACCAACGCGTGGGACGCTGTCCCTTCCATCCAACGATACGCCTCTCGTCTTGCCGGGCCTCAACGTGGACCCTCGTTTTCTCGCTCGTCTTCAGCAGCTCAAACGCCAACACTTGAAAACCCGCATGGGATTAACAAAGATGGTCCCCTAGCTTCAGGTGTTGGCCGACGTACAGGCAAGCGAGATGATGTACCCGACACCAAGAGTGAGGCTAGTCACGACGGGGATGACGAGGAGACGGATAGCACGGATCGGGAAGAGAGTCCGGATGGGCTGAGAAATCCAAGAGGGCCTGGAGGAGGAACGTCGGGTGGGACTAGCTCTTCTTCGCGACCGACTCATAGTAAGCGACACAGCGATGCATCCTCTGGTCGAGGTGGCGGTAGCGGTGGCAACTACTTCACACAGGGCGGTGGCAATGGCGGATCGGCAGGCCAGCGGCAACATCCGTCAGGCATGAAGACTTCCCCTCAATCCTCTCATTCATCTCGATCTGGTACAGATACGGGCCGCGATACTCCCCCTCATCGAAACCAACGACAATATAATCAACCACCGTCAGCGGGTCAGAGGATGTCTTCGAACGAGACTGTAACGAGCGCAAGCTCCCATCAATTGGCGACTCCGACGGGAGACGATGAGACTAGGTTGAGATGGCCAGGGTCCGGTGGTGTGACTCCGACGACGACAATGAAAGTGCAGCAACAGCAACAGCAGGTGCCTGTCGGTAGGGTTTTTAATCCTAGCACCTCGATCGATGTGAGTGCGACGGAAGAATCCTGGTTCCAAAACTTCTCGGTGCTGACCACATGGATCATACAGTCCCGTCGTCGCGACACCGTTGAGGTGCTCACTCGATTCATGAGAAAGGGTCCCGGCGGAAACGGCGACTCTCCACCTGCTCAGTGATACGTTGAATTCCGCTCTATCTTCTCATTTCCTTTATTCTCGCCTGGTCACGTCTTGTAACTGCGATCACTCCATCTTGCTACTCTACCAGTGATCCTTTTGCCATACCCAGGACCTTACTCTTCTCATTCTGATAACCACTTCAAACCTTTCTTTTCCGCCGTATGCGTATATATATATATATATTATATATATGCACATATCCTTCGCTGCATTCCTCGGCCATCCATGCCCGTATCACGACGCGTTGACTTGGGCATCAACTCGTCCTCGCTGCACAATATTTGCTGATGACATCCCCAAGGTATATATCTAGCAGTTGTCAGCACCACGAGCACTCGGACAGATTCTAATAGGCCCACTCATCCTCCTTGGATGCTTCTGCCTGCATTCGCAGCTCATGCTGACCCTCATCATCTTACATCATCGTTGACCCTGGTTCTCCAGACCAAGAAGGGACGATCCAAAGATGGCGGCGATCTCGACGACCGGACTGTCTATGTCGAACTATGTGGGTGCTTGAGCTCATGGAGCTGCTCATTAAAATGCTGGTATAAATCTCGCTGACCATGGCGACTTTGGTCCCGGCAGCAACTCGGTGAACCGCTCGGTAAAGGTGCTTCGGCAAACGTCTTCAGTAAGTGCTTCTCCCGCTAGCAAGATTGTTTTATCTGAGCTGTACCTAACGACGAGTGGTTTCATATTCACCTCAGAGGCCCTGAACTGGACAACCGGAGAAACAGTAGCGATCAAGCAGATTCATTTGGCTGATATTCCAGCGAATGAGTTGGGTGACATCATGGTGTGTTCGCGGAAGAACCTGGTCGCGAAGTGTTGACAGTCGCTGATGGATTAAGTCGATTTGGTGGTGGTATGACAGAGTGAGATTGACCTGTTGAAAAATCTGAATGTGAGTAGAGCTGGTCAATTATGTGCTGCAGAAGAAGAACTGACGACGCGGCCACTGACCTCAAATCAGCATGTCAACATCGTCAAATACAAGGGTATTTCCTCCTTCGGTCGTGAAGTTGGTCTCATGAAGCTGACGACATTTGGAATCATGGATAGGCTTCTTCAAGACGTCAGAGTTTTTGTATATCATTCTGGAGTGGGTAGATGAGTAACCTAGCACAGCTTGTGTGATGGGACTGAATGTCACCTCAATGCCTCAACAGATACTGTGAGAATGGCTCTCTACAAACAATCCTAAAGCGATACGGCAAGTTTCCAGAAGATCTCGTTGCTGTCTACATCTCCCAAGTAAGTGTCCTATCACCCTTTCAATCGCACCACCTGCTAACCACAATTCTCAGGTTCTCGAAGGCTTGATCTACCTCCACTCCCAGGGTGTAATTCACCGAGACATCAAAGGTGCAAACATCCTGACCAACAAAGACGGCGGAGTAAAATTGGCAGATTTCGGTGTCTCAACTATGATGCCTGGTGTGGTGGGTTTGGATGGAGAGTTGGTGAAGAAGAGTGGGGAGGAGGATATGAATGTCGTTGGTAGTCCATATTGGAGTGAGTGGGGGCGTTGGCATGAAAAGTTGCCGATGGTGTACTGAATTCCGGTGATGTGGCTTGTACTAGTGGCGCCGGAGGTTATAGAACAGAATGGAGCGACGACAGCGTCGGATATCTGGTCAGCGGAATCTGATCATCTTCGAATCAATGGTTAAGCTGACAACGTCGAATTATGACAGGTCGGTTGGATGCGTGATAATCGAGCTGCTAGAAGGGAAGCCACCATATCACGCTTTGGAACCCTTGCAAGCACTTTTCCGGGTGGTACAGGACGATAAACCTCCTATTCCCGATTCCGTATCACCTGTGAGTATTTAAATACAGCACCGCCTCACCCTCCGAGCTGATTTATAAATCTGCCATTCAGATAGTCAAAGACTTTCTCTACCAATGCTTCCAGAAAGACCCGAATCTTCGTGTATCCGCAAAGAAACTCCTCAAACATCCATGGATGACTAGTATGCGCAAACAGATGGAAGATTCGAAGGCCAAAGAAGTAGGGCGAAGTCGTCCACCGACTCCGATACCCCAGGAGGAGTCAGACGAGATTTCTCCCACTGGGTCGGACGAGAACCTAGCTTCGCGGCCACGTCTCACAGCTTCTCAAAGCAAACCGTCAGATCTTCAGCGTGATCAGAAAATGAACAAGGGTATAGCATATACAGTCAACAGTAAGGCGAGAGAAAGAGCAACGATCGAGCTGGTGGATAAAGATGTGCAAGGGACGATCAAGAACATGCCTAGAAGACCTTTGACGACAGTGTATGATCAGGCCGTTCAACGGGTGCAGGAGTGGAATGAGGCGTTGAATGGTGAGTGTCGATGGAGTGCCACAGGTAATTATTATTTGACCACATTTCCTATACAGCACCGGGTCCGTCGTCGCACAAGAAGCTCCGTCGGGTGCCGAACACCTTCGAGAAACCCCTTCCAAAACCCCCTGGTCGGACGAACGAGGTCGCAGCGTCCTCCTCTGGCGAGTCTTTTGCTGCACACATGCGTTCCATATCTGCAGCGGGGAAAGCACCTCGGAGTATCATTTCGAACAGTGAGATCGTGTTTGGGCTGAGACAGGCAGAGGATAAGCCGAATGATGCGAGTGTTTGGGACGATGATTTCGTCGAAGGACCTGATCTATACAGCAAGTTGAAGAAAGGTAAGGCGGTCCGGGTTGACCAGAGGAACCATCTTGCTGATGTTGTTCAGCCAGGCCGGCCAGGAGACAACAACACTGGGGATCATCATGACAAAATGAGAACGATAATGCCGACACGTTCGCCATCCGGATCGCCTATCATCTCATCTGCTGCTTCTCCGGGGCCAATCCGACCTTTGCCAATGATACGCAAGGAGTCCAGCGACGAGGACTGCTTCGACATTGCCGATGTGACTGATGCAGACTTTAGCCAGAAAGTGGCTGGTCTCCGAAAGAGGACTACTAGCCATCGAGGCCTGTACCATCCGGACGATATCCGAAACCACGGACTACCGTCCGTGCTGGAGTCTCCATCCATGCGACGAAAGGCATCAGGCGGCTCTAGTCGCTCCTCTTTGGTCCAACAATCGCCTACCTTGGTCAGTCCAGGCCTTTCAAGATCACCTTCCTTTCAAAGCTCGGTCAAGACAATGTCCCAAGAGGAATCTGAAAAGGTCGCGGGTTTGCAAAAGTATGCCGAGCAAGATGAAGAGGACTATGACGATGTCTTTGTGCCAAGTGGTTGGTCCGTGGGCGGTCCCCATAGTAAGTCCTTGTCACACGGAGACACAACCGGAAGCGGATGCTTGACTGTTGCTTGACAGCTACAAATGACATCCTCAAGCTCAACACACGTCGATCTGACAGATCGTGGCATGATGAAGACGAAGACGACAGCTTGGACCCCTTCGCCGAGATGGAAGATACCTTTGAGGAGAACGACGTCGAAACGAACCTTATTCGTGACAAGCAGGCTATGCTGTCTTCGACCATAAATGAGGCAATAGAGCAACTTCGTCCGGATGCCAACGAGGACGCATTGACTGAGGCAGGCGAGAATCTAGTGAGTGATGCGGACTGAATACCCCGAAATTACGTCTCTCTTACCTGCGGTCGCCACAGTTGTCTCTTCTCGAAGGAGATAATGATCTGCAGAATCACTTTGTAAACACCCATGGGCTCCTGGCGGTGCTGGAAGTGCTAGAAGCCCGTCCTAGTCGTGACGTTATCTTCATGTTGCTGCGCATCATCAATATGGTTCGTCTGCATGCTCTCCGATACTGCATACGATCGCTATTACTGATCTTGCCTTCGACATGCAGATTGTCGTCAACGACGCTGCGTTGCTCGAATCATGCTGTCACGTTGGGGGCATTCCCGTGGTCATGGTGCGGGATGGCGTTGGCTCTGTTCTCTTGAAGGTCACGCTGATCCAGTTGTCCCCAGACGTTCACTTCAAAGAAATACTCTCTGGACATCAGGCTGGAAGCGTCCACATTTGTTCGATGTCTGTCCAGCAGTGCCCTTACTCTGCAGATGTTCATCTCGTGAGTAGCCCCCTTACATGAACACACCCTCGACTCTCATTCCATTTATTCTAGCTGCCGTGGCTTGCGGGTCCTCGTAGAACTACTGGATGAGGATTACGGTCTGAACAAGGATCTGGTTCTTTCGGCACTAGAGGGCATTGGTAGCGTCTTCGAACTACAATCCGCAACACCTAGAAATGACTTCTGTCGCATGTTCATCCGAGAAGGGATATCCGACCCGTTGTCTACAGCATTGATCAACATCACCAAAGATTCTTCGCCCGCTTTGACACAAGCAAAGTTTCAAGTGGTGACGATCATGTTCCTCTTCTGCCAAATGTCACAATCGGACGCGAGAGTGAGGGAAGCCTTTGGGTCGCGGGGTTTCATTATACGTGAGTCCAGGGCTTTCTTAAGTTGTTGCTTGCGCTCACACTCCTGTATTCATCAGGATTACTGCGTTCTTGCGACTCACTGCCCAATGAGCTCTTGCTTACCGGTGTCAAGGCCATCAAACACCTCTCAACATCACCGAAGCTGCTGGATGTTCTGCAAAACTCGGATGCCATCGCTTTTCTGGTGCGATTACTGCGTGATCACCTTCATGGAGCTTCTGGCAACGTGAGTCCCGGCCTCTGGCCAATGTTGTTGAGACTACACTAAACTTGGGCATACAGGAAATCTGCTCTCAAATCTTCCAGTCTCTCTTCAATCTCTGTCGACTTTCCCGTTCTCGGCAGGAAGAAGCAGCACAGGCGGGTGTCGTCCCCTTGCTCCAACGCGTCATCAGAGACAGCTCGCCTCTCAAAGAGTTCGCTCTTCCGATTCTATGTGATTTGGCGAGTGCCGGTAAAGCAACGAGGAGGCTATTGTGGAAGGCGGACGGGCTGGGAGCGTATTTGAATTTGCTGCTGGATGCATATTGGAGAGTAAGTTGGGCAAACACTGGATGCGATCGGTTTCATTTACGTAGGCTCGTCTTCCGTTAGGTCTCTGCCCTTGAAGCTATATTCATATGGTGAGTTACTGCCTCTTGTTTATATGAGCTATACGCTGATGCCTCTACTTCCCTCAGGCTGCAAGACGAGACTGCGCGAGTCGAAGATACTCTGCTAGAAAAGGCTTCGGTGGATCTACTCCTTGCATGCTTCACGAAAGCTACGGGTGTCTCATTCGAGGGCATTTTGGAACCGTGAGCCCGTCTTGCATCATCGACGACGTCGCGATGTTTATTGACGAATCACTCATCCCTCAAGCCTGCTCAAGATCATGCGAATATCGCCACCCATCACTCGCGCAATGGCACAGCCGCCTCTCTTCAAGCGCCTAGTTGAAGGTCTTGGTCGCAAAAGTAAACCCGGCACAAAGTTGCATCTCTTGCGTATCGTTCGAGTGGTGTGCGAAAATCATCCAGAGAGGGCGAACTTGGTTGAGAAGTTTGGATTGTCGGCTGTGATTGAACAGCTGGGTAGACAGGATGACGCGGTGTTGGTTAGGGAGGTGAGTACAGTGTCGATGCAGTATCTCATCGAGGCCAGTATGCTAATCATATGCCTCCACACCAACCAGCTTGCGAAAGAGATCGCACCAACCCTCCTTCCCAGTGCGACGCCACCGAAAGCCATTCGACCAGACCTCAAAGCCGAAATCCGCCAAGGCGTCCGTCGTGCCATGTCAGACATTCCGATGGTTGCGCTGGGACCTAAACCTGCGTCGGTGCCAGACAGGGAAAGAAAGCAAAAAAGACGGATATCAAGGAACAAGCTGAAGTGAGTGGCGCGTCGTATCGGCAGGAAATCCAGCTCTGACGAGGGGGTTCAAACAGCGACATCCACTGGACGGAGAAGGACGGACAGAACGTCCCCGTCAGACGACCAACAACGAACCAACCATGAACGAGACTCGCGTGCATTACTGAGCATATTCTTGAGCTGCACCATCCCAAGCAGTGTCATGACCCATACCATATAATCAAACTGAGCAACCATGAGAAAGCGCGAATCCTGTCTCGATGAACACGCGCATCCGTGAGCCGTGCCCTTGGGACATTTCCTAAAGAATTCCTAGCTGCAGTTCAAGAACCACCATTTCGTATTTCAACAGCTACAAGTGTTGAGTTCATCATGTTCGCTATCGCTTGCAAACAGTGTGCAGCTGTCTCTGAGAGGAGAGCTGGACCATTGGTGAGCTCCCTATGTTCTTTGCCAGAGCGTTATGTTTTCTCACCGAAGCTGACGATATTCTGCTACCTCCGGAAGGTTCGGGAAGCAGTGCCTGCAAGATGCTTTGCTTCATCGTCCCGATCACAAGCTCAAAAGCGAAAGAAGGCACTACCCAATCCCAACGCGATGTCTTTGACCGAGGCTGCCCATCTCCTGAAGGTGCGTCTCTTGCTTTGATCGACAAGCAATTTACCGTGCCCACCGCTAAACCTCGTCTGCGTTCTCGCACAGTCCCTCGAAGTATCTCGTCCATTCTCAGCATACGAACTCGAAGTCGTCACTAAATTTGACAAAACTGCACCACCTCTTCGTGGGAGCATATCATTGCCGAGAGACGCAAGAAAAGATGAAGAGACTGTTTTGGTGTTTGCTGTAGGAGAGTTGGCGGAGCAGGCCAAGGCTGCCGGTGCGAAATATGTCGGTGGAGAGGACCTGATACCTTTGGTGAGTCCTGGATATTCCTATGGCCCGGTTTATATCTTGATAGTTGTGGGAGTGATAGGTTCTATCCGGCGAAGTCTCACCAACCAAAGTCCTCGCAACACCGGATCAAGTACCCGTCATCGCACCGAAACTCGCTCGGTTCCTTGGTCAAAAGGGAATGATGCCTACTGCTAAGAGGGGTACAGTGAGGACTGACATTGCCGAGGCTGTTAAGGAAGCGAAGGGGTTATTGGATTGGAAGGGGGATAAACAGGGCCATGTTAGGGCTGCTGTTGCGAGGGTGAGTCGGATGTCCCGTGTTTGAGCGGACGACCCAGCAGTTGCTTATCGTCGGATTGATATTGGTAGATCACTTTCCCAATTGAAGATGTAGAGAGCAACGTTCGGCATTTCATCAAGATGGTTAAAGAAGGAACGAATATTACAAGCGTGTCAGACACTGCGCCGAAGAAGAAGGGTAAGTCGTTGCTTGAACGCGTGATAGACTGATGGGTAATGTACATGGCTGACATCCTCTTCCTACTTGCAACAGGCTCGTCTGTCCTTCGTGTCAACTTGGGATCCACCCATGGTCCTTCGATAGAGTTGAACGATGTAGCATGATTATCAGGATTATGACATGGTTGAACATTACAGTATCGGGCGTTTCCAAGATGGGCCTTGCGTCGGGATTCATTTTCAGAGATGTCACCGACACTCTTTGGCTAATTCGTTCTGGAGCAGCTTGAGATATGATCAACTGATTGACTTCCAGATGGCGGGATGATGTGGCAAGATCCTGTCGAGCAGTTGACTGCTTCCGCATTCATCTCAACATGACATTCCTGTGGTCTAACTCACTGGATTGCACTCCAGTCACCGTTACGGCTCCCTGAAAGCCAACTTACGCATCACACCTGTCCCCGAGACCACTGACCAGATGCACAGTCCGATGACCTTGGGCTCTCAGAAAGAACGGAGGCTCGGCGCGATCGATCACAGGATTACAACGAAACGTAGCACAACCCACCAATACAACCATCCCTGCATACGTCTAGAAATACCCATCGCACGTGCTCATCACTTCCCTGACGCTCTTCGCCGACCTCTCCAACGCCGCCTGCTCATCCTCTTGCAGCTTGAACGGCAAGGTTGAAACGATGCCCTTGCGACCGAGGACGGCAGGCAGGCTAAGGCAGCATTGGAGGTCCTCGTGCCAGTGACTGACTGGGAGGACGCTACGTTGATCAAAGATGATACTTTCGCATATCGTCGTGGTGGCTGCTGCGACGCCAAAGGAGGTGAAGCCCTTTGCGGCGATGATGGAAGCGGCCTTGTCGCGGGTGCAATCAGCGATGGTTGTGAGTTCGGAGGCAGATAGAGGAAGAATGCGAGCGAGAGGTTGCCCGCAAACGGTGGTAGCTGACCAAGCGACGCATTGAGAGTCTCCATGCTCGCCGACGATAGTAGCGTGCACGGAGGAGTCGGCGATCTTCATCTTGTCCGCTATGGCCCTTGTCAACCTGACTGAATCCAACAACGTTCCCGAGCCGATCACCTGCTCTCGAGGTAACCCAGACATCTTCTGCGCCAAGGCCGTTAACACATCTACCGGGTTGGCGACCAACAACAACACGGAGTCCTGACGTAATGGCTTCATCCCATCCAGCACCGACTTCAATACCTTGTAGTTGCGATCGATGAGATCGAGTCTAGTGTCTCCCGGCCGCTGCTTCGCGCCGGCGGTGATGATTGTGATCTCTGCAGTGCGTGCATCCTCTAGGGTACCCTGACGAACGCGGACGTTGGCTAGGAAGGTACCATCCGAGAGGTCTTCGACTTGTGCGCGGCAGACATTGGAGTCGATGTCGACGAGGATAATGTCACCGACAACGCGACGTAGGAGAAGAGTGTGAGCAATGATGGACCCGACTGAACCTGCTCCTATGATGGCGATGGTGTGTGAAGACATGGTAGATGGAATGATGAGCGATGATTATGATTATTGTAAAAGTGACCGATGATGATACTCGAACCACGACAATGTTCAGCTATTGTTCACTTGCTGAGTCCGGTTCCAGGCTGTAGTCACGTGATGTCAATCGAAGTCATGAATGCGGGGGGGGGGGAGGGAGGGTAGATGGTGATGGCGATGGCGATGGCGATGGCGATGGCAATGGTGGTGACGACGACAAACACCCACGAAGACAACGTTGGCTAGCTATCTTTGAGCAGAAACGTCCTCTACCATCTTTGCACTGCAACATCTTCTTGAATCACACCAACGCGGTCACAACACTCATACAACCCTCTCCTCTCGAACGGGAGTCAATCTCCATCAACAATAATGTCCTCCTACACGCTGCCACCTACTACCGCCACCACCACCACCGCCGCTCAAGCCATGCCTCCTACTCAACCCATCCCGGTGCCAAAACCTGCACTGGCACCAAGCAAGAGTGAGATCGAGAGGAAGCTGTCGTTGCGGTCCGTCTCTCCACAAACTAGGGATAGTATCAAGAAGTCGGTCAGAGTGGGTGGTTCTGCTTGGCACAGTTAGCGGTTTCCCTTTGCTGATTGTGATGGGGTGTCGGGTACGACCTTTGCAGCGTCCAACAAACCCGCCACCACCGGGGTCCTTTCCACCACCCATCCTCACTCCCTCTACAGCGACAGGATATGAGTCCGATTCCTCATACGTCTCCTCCCAACCCAACTTCACAACAGCTCAACCTTCAACTGCCTCACCTTCCTTGTTGACCGGTACATCCATCCGTGATACCGGATTGAGTGCGATCGTCGAGCGTGATCAGGAAGGTGTAATAGCGCTGTCTGACGAGGAGGAGGAAGAGGAAGAAGGTGATGAGCAAAGTGAAGAGGATGAAGTGAGAAGACCGGATGCTGGGGAGATGAGGAAGGGTGTTGAAGGTGAGAGGGTGGTGAAGAGTGGGTATCTGTTGAAGAAGGGTGAGAGAAGGAAGGTGAGTGTTTTTGAACGAGCCTTGGGGCGGATGGGAGTCATTAGCTGATGGTTTCAAGTTGACGATGATAGAACTGGAAGAAACGATGGTTCGTGTTGAGAACCGAGAAGATGGCGTATTACAAGGATGAGAAGGTAAGATTTTTCTCTACCTCCCCCTCTCCATCATCCCGATCATGACAATTCTCTTTTTCTTTTACAGGAATACGTGCTCTGCCGTATCCTAGACCTTCGCGACATCCACACCGTCGCTTCCGTTCAACTCAAACGACATCCATTCGGATTCGGCATCGTCACTCCGAAACGTACTTACTACGTCGAAGCGTCATCTCACGCTGAGATGGAAGCATGGATATTGGCTATGAACGAAGTGAGGAGGAATTTAGCGGAAAAGGATGAGAGAGCTAGACAGCAGGAACCGACTGCATCGACTGGTTTGGCAACGACGTCTTCAATGCAACCTTCATCGCTGGATACGAATCAACATGGAAAATTAGCTGGATTACAGATCCCACGACGAGATTCAGCATCTCAAACTCAAGGAGTTACAACGATGCCCATGACACCAACTGGTAATGCAATCTCACCGTTCCGCTCCTCACCATCACCTCTAGATTCTTTAGTCTCCAAGATGACTATCACTTCTCCCCACTCTGCGAGTCCCGTGGATCGATCAAGAGAGGTCCAAGATCGGGTTACATCAAGTCGGAGAGACACGTCCGCTTCTTCCGTATCATCGATTGGACAACAAATCCCTCATCCCGATTTGGCATTCGCAACTGATAATCACATGGCTGGGATCACCTCATCTGATGAAGATGATTTATATCCCCCTCAAGTCAGTGTACCTCATCCGAGTTCGCCGTTGATTCGAGATCATGCTCAGATTCAGACTGATCCGAATAAGGTGATTCTGAGTGGGTATTTGATGAAGTTGGGATTTAGGAGGAAGGTTTGGAGGAAGAGATGGTTCGTTTTGACTAGTGGGATGTTTGTTTACACGAAGAGTCATATGGTGAGTAGTTCTTAACAGTTGTTTTTCCTGTATGCGACTGACCTTATCCAAATCACCTTTTTCCCACAGGATCCTAAAATCCATCGCCAAATTCCAATATCAATAATTCTCGACGCACTCGAATGGGAATCCCCTTCTGCTCCGATCGACATCGACGCATCTTCCGATTCCTCACCTGAAACCCATAGACGTCTTCCATTCTCCGTTCCAAACACCACCACTGCCACCACCATCGGAGGAGGTGGAGGAGGAGGGGGAGGAGGATCACATGTCCAACAACATACTTTTCAAGTGATTACTCCTAAACGAACGTTCAAACTTTGTGCTCCGACTGAAGAAGATGAGATCAAGTGGTTAGCTGCGTTGCGGACTTTGATCAATCGAGAAAGGGAAAGAATAGGATTTTCTCCTGGAACTCGACGTGGAAGTAGTGGTGGTGGGGGGTTGTTAAACGCTTCATCACATCAACCACATTGGTCAATAACTCATTCTTCTCAGCCAAGCGGGACACAATTGGAGTATGGATTAGGAAACGTTAATTCAGCTATTCAACCTCATCATCAAATTCCCGTTCCTACTATTCAAGAATTCCCACCTACTCCTATTCCTTCATCTTCACTTCCTCTTGGTAGTGGTGGTGATGGTGGTGGTGGCATAACAACGCCATTACCATTACCAACACGATATCAAAGTGATGGACAAACATCCTATTTCCCTCTTACTACCACTACACCAGGAGAAGAATCGGAATCAGTCAAGGATTCTCAATCTTTCCAAACGATATCTGGGAAAAACCAACTTTCATCTGTTCCTTCTTCGTCTTATCAACAACCGACTATTCAATCTATTCCTCTTGGATCACCATCATCAAGACAACAACAACCACAACAACCATACTCATCATCATCCGATCATCAACCATTACCATCATCCACATCCCCACTTTATCCTACAATTTCAACAACATCCACAACAACGACAACCAATAACTCATCTTCAACCAATACTTCTCATCATCATCATAGAGCAAGATCAGCCACTCAATCTGCGAAAGCAGCTGTTGAAATGGCTGTTAAGAAATTACACTTGGGACAGGGACAATCGAGTGGACAACATGGTCATCTGAGTCAAGGGTATGGAAATGGGGTCGCCGGTGCTGGCGGAGGATTAGCGGGAGTAGTGGGACAAGTACAGGAAAGAAGAAGTTCAGGGGTCGTTCCAGCGCAAAGATGAGCTTTGTGGGGAAAACTGGGATTCTGTTTTTCCAAATAACTCCAAGGGTTTTTTTTTGTTTTATGTCAGCTTTTGGGAAAGGGAATCAGATGATGGGAGAGGGGAGAGTTCCGTTTACGCTGGAGTTGTTGGTGGGGGTTTCTTCTGGAAAATTGGGATGAGGAAGTGGGATGGGAATTGGTGGTCTCGGTCTGAGTAGTGTATAAGTCCTTGTGATATCTGATGTCAAGTCAAGTCAAGTAGTTACTGTGATGAAATAGATTGTTGATATGGGTGTTGTTTTCTTTAATGAAATATAGGAAATTAAGAAATTCCCGGTGCTTATGGAACCTGAGAGAATCAAATCCAATCAATAATACCTCGGCGTGTGATTGAGAAAAGAGGATGAGAGAAGTGTGAGAGAATGCTAAATGCTATGCTATGGCCATGCCATGCCATGCCATGCCATGCCATGCCACTCCAAGCCAACCACCGTCAGCCGTCCGTCGCTCACTGTCACTGACCCAACCCACTGCTGGTCCCGCCGCCGCCCCGCCCCACCCGCCCCCGGCGCTCTCGCCCCTGGCCCACACGCGCGCCCTGGACCCCACGCCCCTGGGCCCTCGCTCCCACGCCCGGGGACGGCAAACAACCCTCAGTCAGCCAATTCTTCAATTCTTACTTTACTTCCCACCCAATCCAACACACAACTCTCAGATAAATCAGCATCCATCACTGGTTAGTAGGTACTACTAGTTAGTCAGTCAGTCAGTAGTAGTAGTAGTAGCTTCCACTACCACAACTACCAACTCCTTACTTCGACCTACCAACCAACAAACAACAACAACAACATCGTTCCGAGTGTTTCAAACGCCACGTCGACATCCCTTTCCTTCCTTCCTCACCCTCCCTTTCTCAATCCCCGAGATCGAGGTCAAACACAAAACACACACAACACATCCTCTCGAACTCCTCCAACTTTCTTGAACCAGAACCAATCCCAATCCCTCTTCGTCGTCGTCGTCGTCTAACGAACAAACAAACAAAGATGGCAGTCGATCTTAGAGTTGGATCGAAATATAGGATCGGGAAGAAGATTGGAAGTGGGAGTTTTGGTGAGTTTGGTTTTTTGTCCGGCGTTGGTGTGGGGGGTTGGGTGTGGGTGGGTGGGTATGAGAGAACGATGGAGTGTGGTGGTGGTGGTGGTGGTGGTGGTAGTAAATTGGTCGTTCAGATCGTTCAGATCGTACGATCGATCAACCGATGGTGTTATCATCCATTCTATACACCCAAAAAGCGGATGATCACCCTTGTCAGAGAGACAAGGAGGAAGGGAAAACCCAACCACCAAACTACCACTCGTCATCAACCACCACCACCACAACCACGAAGACGATCACGATTCGGAAAGGAATACCCAAAATATCCCTTTTCCCCTTCCCTTAATACCCTTTTGAAGCAAAACAAATCAACTGACAAATATCCTTTTCTCTCCTTTTCTCTCCGTTCGTTTCTCTCCTTCTCTCTTCTCTCCTTCTCCCTTCTCCCTCCTCTCCTTCTCTTCTTCTCTCTCTTCCCTCTCTCTCTCGTCGTTCTCGTCTTCCTCTTTCCATCTCTCCTTCCTCTCCCTTTGACCAAAACCTCGTACCATTCCACCATATATCCTTTCGTCTCACAAACTTACCTCATCCCATCGTTCACACTCTCTCGCTATCTTCTCTCTTCTCTCCACCTCTTCTTTCCTTGAACTCTTCATTTCATTTCGAATCACTTTTCCCCATTCTTTTCACTTCCATCCTCCTTTTTCCTGCCATCGTCTACAAATCCCTACCATCCAAAACAAAAACCGCCACCACCTCTCTCTCTATCATCTCCTTCTCGAATCGTTAATCGATGACAAATCGTTAATTCGTCTTTCGAAATCCCCACCGCAAACCCTTTCCCAACACAAACAGGTGATATCTACCTCGGTGTAAACCTCGTATCAGGCGAAGAAGTAGCGATCAAATTAGAATCAGTCAAAGCTAAACATCCACAACTCGAATATGAAAGTAAAGTTTATAAAACCCTAGCAGGTGGGGTTGGAATCCCTTTTGTGAGGTGGTATGGAACGGAATGTGATTACAATGCGATGGTTATGGATTTACTGTGAGTGATGAGCGGGAGTGCGGCGAAGCGGAGCGAGGAGGAGAGTAGAGCGAAGCGAGGGAGCAGAGGAGAGAGGAGATACGTTTTGGGATACAGTCAAGGAGTTTTACGCAAAATGGGAGTAGTTTTGGCTGATTGGGTTTTTTTTTTGGTGCGGGTTTCGATAGTGGTCCTTCTTTGGAAGATTTGTTCAATTTCTGTCATAGGAAATTCAGCTTGAAGACTGTTTTACTTCTCGCTGATCAGCTTGTGAGTTACACAACACAAAACCCCTATTTTCCTTTTTCTTTTCCAGATTCACTGATATTCATTTCAACCACCTCATTACATCATTTCCCACCCCTCCTCCCTCCCTCCCCACCCTCCCATCAGCTCTCTCGCATCGAATACATCCATTCTCGTAACTTCATTCACCGAGATATCAAACCTGACAACTTCCTCATGGGAATTGGGAAACGTGGAAATCAAGTCAATGTCATTGATTTTGGATTGGCGAAGAAATACAGGGATCCAAAGACTCATTTGCATATTCCGTATAGGGAGAATAAGAGTGAGTTGGTTTTTTTCGGCGGCGGGTGGGGTATATATTGATAGAGTACTGATAAAACTTGGTGTCTCACCTTTTGCGCGTTCTTACAGATTGTTAGTGAAATCTGCTCGAGCGCGAGTGTTATGCGATTGTTAATCGAGTCCTAACTCCAATTTTTGTCCAAAACACACAGTGACCGGTACGGCTCGTTACACTTCGATCAACGTGAGTCTCAAATTCCTACTACTTTCCTCCATCGTCTGACCTATTCTGACATTTTCATCTCCACACACCCTCGTAGACCCATCTTGGTGTTGAGCAATCCCGTCGTGATGACCTCGAGTCGCTCGGTTACGTTCTCATGGTGAGTCCGATATCAGGCGTTGTTTACTCGTTTCTGAAGGACAATGTAGAAGGCTGATTGACCGTTTCCAACCCGCAGTATTTCCTTCGAGGCTCTCTCCCATGGCAGGGTCTCAAGGCTGCCACCAAGAAGCAGAAGTACGACCGAATCATGGAGAAGAGTGAGTGTGGTTGTCCTTTTGCTCGCTCTGTCAAAATCATCAACGATACATTCGGTCGCTGATCTCATATCGCCCCGCGCGCTCCTCCCTCTTCCGTTTAGAAATGACAACCGCTACCGAGATGCTATGCCGAGGTTTCCCCAACGAGACCGCCATCTTCCTCAACTACGCCCGATCCCTCCGTTTCGATGACAAGCCCGACTACTCTTACCTTCGTAAGATCTTCCGTGATCTTTTCGTCCGTGAGGGTTTCCAGTACGATTACATCTTCGACTGGAGCGTTCAAGCCAAGGCTGCGGAGGATCCCGCTCAACCGAAACGTCGTGTGGTTGGTGAAGAGACCGCTGGATCGGGTGGAGTAGGTGGCGGCGGTGGTGGTGGTGGTGGTGTTGGTGCCGGCGGTTTACCTCAGCAAGAGAGTCAGAGGCAGTTGAGGAGTCAGACTAGGGCAAGGGATCCATCGCAACCTCAGGGAGCCAACCAGTGGTAGATGGAGGAGGAAAGCGTGTTCTTCCGCGTCGATTGATCGTCGACGTGGTGGAGCTTGCTTTTTTTATGGGCTCTTCAGCAAATAACGTTGGGGGAGACGGGAAGCATGAGGATCCCCTCTTCTTTCTCCTCTCGACGGTAATAGCAAATGTGGTGGGCGGCGGGATAAGCCGACTCGGATATCGTTTTCCGAGTCGCGATCGATAAACGGAAAAACAAAAGAAGAAACAAAAGGAAAAACATCGAACGAATAGCCCGACATGCTGGAAATTCAAAGTGTTCCAAGACCTTAACGAACCGATGGTTTCGTTATTCGGATCACCTCTGCATCGGATGTGATGTGCCTTTCCTTTTCCTTTCCCTTTTTTCCCTTTCCCTCCCCCCTTCCCATGATTCTTTCCTCCCTTCCCAATTTTTTTTTTCACTCTCTATCGCCACTCGGAACTTCTCCGCTCTCGGAATCGATTTCTTTCTTCAAATCTGTACACGACCTGGAATTCCTTCCCAACACACCCCTCCCCCTGAACTCGGCTTTGGCAGCGGCCATCCCCCCTCCACAATTCGATGTACTCTCCGGCTCTCCGGAACGTATCACCAACTCCCCCGCGCCAATCCGTACCCGACTTCACTTTCTGTTCGACTTTCGAGGACCAACAGACTGTATTTCGGCTTTCCCTCTGCTTTTCCGGTTTTTTTTCTTCCGTCAATCTCGTGGACCCCCATCCCAAATCGACTTCCCCTTCCAAATCCAATTTCCATCTCCGGGGTCCCCTGCAAGCTTTTCCCTTCCCCCTTTCATCCTACCAATTCCTCACTCGCTCAAAGATCCTATCTAGAGTATTCCTCGCCGTCGTTCATCAATCAAACGGCAGGATTTAAACGATACTCAAATCGAATAAAAGGATCTCGGCTTCGTGAGAGGGCTACGCTTGCGTTTCTATGGCGAGCTGGACGGTTTCTCTCATCTATCCTTTATATCGCGGCCCGCTTTCTCTGTACAACCACACACACACACAGCCTCTCTCTTTCTGTCAACGGTACCGACCTTGGATCTGCTTTACCTTGTTTCTCCATGGAGATCAAGGCAATCGAGAATTGGCGATAGGAAACCCGGAACGGTCGAAGCGAGTGGGAGGACGATTTTTGGAATCGACGTCGCTCTTTTTCGTCGCTCTTTCGATGCAACGATCGATCGATAGACGATGGAGGCGAAGGCAAAGCCGAGGCTGAAAGTCCGTCACGCCATCGCCTAAACGTCATCGATCCAGTCCCCGAATTTTCCACCCTTCTCCTGTTTGAGCTTTTTCTCTTTCACTCTTCAGCACCACTTCACCTAGTATAGCTGTTTTTAAATATATGAAATATTTTTTTTCAATTTGACTATAACCCTCACTTGGTCTTGTCATGGTCCGGTCCGATCCGTCGCAGAAAGTGGTGAACGTGTTTTTAAAATGAATACAAACGTTTACTTGTCTTTCCCTGCTGGAGAAATCCATCAATACCTTCACTTTGCCTTCTTCCAACTATCTGCTCCATTCTCCCTACTCCATCACCCTATGCCATCTAAACCTTGAACCCCAAACCCCTCATACACTCCCTATGCCTCTCCACCACCCCCCTACACCTCTCCTGACCTTCCTCACTGGTCGGATCCAGATTAGACGATAGGAAACAATCGTCTCTGGCAGATTTGGTGGTAGGGCATGCACAGCATCTGAGAGTGGAGGGTAGGGACTTTAGTTGGAGGAGGGTAAAGAACAGAAGGAGAGAAGGGACTTACGGTTTGATACCGGTTGGATTTAAGGGGTTGATCATTTTTTCGGAAGTTTGAATCTTTGCGGGAGTGGTGGTTGGTGTGGGAGTGGAAGGTGAGGAAGGATTGGAAGGAGTTGATGAAGATGAAGACGCTGAAGACGATGAAGGTGAACTACTTGGATGGTGGCGTCGGACGGTGGTTAGAAAACGGAATACAGTGGACATGGGATGGGATGATGAACCTACGATGAGAAGAAATCGAGGATGCCCATGATGAATCAAGTCGTTGGATGTATAGAATAGATATTGAAGCTGATGATAGTGATGATATGTTGAATAAATGACACTCTCGACAACTTCGATTACCAACAATCACCTTGCTCAACTCTCTCGCGGGCCGAAATCTCAGAATCACGTGTTAATTTGCCACGTGCGCCATATCATCGCCGTGCCCCCGCCTGGAACATCGACGACGACGACGACGACGACAGTAGCTCACTCATCACTGCATCCCATCATGGTCGTATGGACACAGATGGCTTACACTATACTCAAGGTGAGGTCAGAGTCTGGCTCAGCTGATGATGACAATAATGATGATGAAGCGAACGACGCTGATGGTTGAACCAACCACCCGCCTGGCCTACTCATTTTCCTCCACAGTACTCCACTGCAGCTACAGCTCTGATAACGACCACAGCTTGCATCGCATTATGGTACTATCAAACAACTTTAATCTACCCTGCCTACATACCCAACGGTGCTCGTCTAAGTACGTACTCTTCTTCATTCCCTTTCCTTGGATTGTGGAAAACAACGAGGACAATATCTCACCAAGTCGTCCTGAATGACATAGACGTCCCAACACCATTGGAATTCGGTATTCCATATGAAGACATCACCCTCGATACATCCGATGGAGTCAAGATCAAAGCTTATCTACTCAAAGCTAGGGGTAGAGCAGATTTAATGAGGTTGAAAGGGATGAAAGTGGACGAGCTAGAGAGGGAGGAGAAGAAGGGGGCTGGAACGTTTGTGAGTTGTTCAACGGGGTGGTATATACTTCTAGAACGCTCACTCACAATGACATCATGGTATTTCCTCCTCCCAGTGCTCCACACGCCCAACCATCATTTATTACCACGCCAACGCCGGAAACATGGGTCATCGAATCCCAATCGCCAAGGTGTTCTGGGAGAGTATGGGATGTAACGTCTTGATGTTAAGTTACAGAGGGTGAGTCGTTGGCGTGAGATACGTAGGATTGACAGGGGACTGAGCCTCTTTCATGGAAACGTAGGTATGGGAAAAGTGAAGGGACACCTTCGGAGAAAGGTGGGTAGATGATATCGGTAGTCCTCGCGAGGAGGCAGTTTTGGGTTACTGATCAAGTAAATGGGGACTCGTTAGGTCTTCGTATCGATGCACAGGTGAACAATCAGAAAAAATCCCTAAATTTCAACTCCCGATCATAAAGAGCGATTCCCCACTGATCCAATTCCTCTCAATAGACTGCTTTGGACTACATAACGAATCATCCGTTGCTCAGCAAGACCAAGATCATAGTGAATACCCTTTTCCCCACGATGTTCTCTAAACCTTTGAGCATGGGTGGCAGCTGATGCGGGATTCGTGCAACACCTTTTCAAGGTTTATGGACAGAGTATAGGTGGATGTGTTTCGATTGACGTAGCTTGTCGGAATCCATCTACGGTGAGTTTCCATCAACCTTTTCCTTCCCTTCCCCTTTCTTCTCCTGCTCCTCCTCCTCCCCCCTAACTCCCAATTCCCACCCGCAGATCTCCGGAATCATCATCGAAAACTCTCCACTCTCTCTGCACACCCTCATCCCCTTAATTATTCCCTACCTCCGTCCCTTCCTATCAATCCCACACCTCCTCTCCGAGAAATGGGACGCCCATCTCGTCCTACCGAAGCTGTCCGAACGGATCGCTGTATTGGGATTGGTAGGTGGGAAAGATGAGTTGGTGGTAGAAGGCCAAATGGAAGGTATTAGGAGGTTGTTGAAGGGAGGAAGGGTGAGATGGAAGGTGTTTGAGAATGGAACGCATAGTGAGTGGATGTCATTTAGTTTTAGGGGTGAGGTGAGAACAAGCCCTGACACGAGACCCTGGGTGACACTATCACCACGACAGACGACACCTTCGCTCAACCAGGATATTTTCAAACGATAGCTGATTTCGTAGAGGAGGAAATCATAAACGGACCCGAGAAGAAGGAGTAGATGTGGATAGGCAGGAAGAGACAAATGGTCGTCGATGGTTCTCGTTGCTATGCTAGGGATCCTTGCTCGGTCATCGGGTGGTTTGGAAACGAACACTAGAGGACCCATATGTCACTCCTTGAAAATCCAAGTCGGCCTAGGATACCACCAAGTGGTGGAACGTCTCTTCCTCGAGGTGGAGGGCCGACCAGGGGTGGGAGGGACCTGAGTATAACGTTTTAGTCCCATCGTTAGATCTTGTTTGCTTCACAACGGTGGTGTCGACTCACTTGACTGGTAAGCAGACCATCACCGCCTTCCTCTTCAGATCAAACTTCTTCACCTCGTTCGAAATCGATGTTTCCTTCTTCTTCCCACCACCACCGAAAACGGAGGGCCACCATCCTTCAGCCTCTTCTTCCACTTCATTATACATCCCCCCATTATCCTCCTCACTATCGGATGTAGGTACCTCCTCGAATGAATTCAAAATATCGTCCTCCTTAATAACCTCACCCGCTCTGACACGTTGTACGTTCAACACTCTTCCTTCTCCACCAGCTACGAAATCACGTTGAGCTTTCGGTATAAATGGTTCCTCCATCGCTATATCCATGCCATCCGACTCGGTAGGAACGACTACCCCCATCTCGTCGATGTCTTGTAGGGCCGATGATGAAGAGCGAGGTTGAGAGGATGGGAGTGTAGGTTTGGGGAAGTAGTGGAGTAAGGTGAATCGCGGCATCTTGCTGGGTATCGCAGAGAGTTTGGAGAAGAGTTGGAGGAAAGGTGTCAATCCTGTGCCTGTGGATATCTGAAGTCATTGAATCGTAATGCAGGAGGCTTTGTTAGCGATTCAATCCTTGTGAGACTTGAAGGAGGGATCATCCTCACCGTCGTGATATGGTCGTACTCATCGATCGGAATTTGACAAGTTCGAATAGGACCACGGATCTCGATTTTATCCCCTTCTCTCAAGGAATGGATATGTCTACATCTCTGAAATTCATCAGCAGGTCCGACATATTCCCTGTTCGGATTTATTCAAACTCACCTCCCAACTTCTCCACCCTTCACTCTTTTCACTACGATCTTCATGACACCATCTTTCTGCACATCATTGATGGGTGTATATGGACGCTCGATCTGTAGATCGGGCGATTTGACGCATATGTGATGGATTGTTGCGTATTTCTTTGGATTCACATCGGATGTTGATGCGGGAAGTGAGTGTCCATCCGTAGTAGTGGGCGCAACAACCTCGAATGTCTTGAACAACGCACGGGATCCTTCTGGGACTGGGATCTCCACCAACACATGAGCGGGAGATAGTGACTGGACTTGAGAGATCCGATGTGTTGTATACCGTTGGGGTGAGATCTCTTCCTGAGTTGTCGGCCTCAGAGATGGTGGGAGGAGGAAGTATAGCCCGGGAAGAATGGAGAGGGATAATCCAGTGTACAGGTAGATGAGAGGCAGACGTGGGTTGGGCTTGGAGGAAGAAGAGGAGTGGACTCGCCGGCGAGGGAGAGGACGGCGGATGGTAGTGGATGAGAAAGGTCGGGAGGCGGGCATAGATAATAAGAATGGTTTGGGAGTAGGAAATTGGACGAATCCTCTGCGAAGAGTGGTCGATGTACCAGCTATAGATCCCATGATTTAGCGTACGATCCAACTACGGTCCAGTTGAGCGTTGTATTAAAAAGTTGTCTAGTTGCTCGCTACGCTCGCCTCTCAAGTGGTTACGCGACCAAGCTAAAGTGTTCTTCGGCTTCACTCTAGGCCATAAAGATTGACAGGCACCCCTCCTCCTATGTGGGCTTGCTAGCTCAGTCGGTAGAGCATTCGACTTTTAATCTTGCGTGTCCCACGATTCGCTAATACTAAAATAACATCGAAAGCGGGCGGGTTCGAGCCCCGCGTAGGCCTGATTTCTTTTTTGCCCATTTTGGATCCCCCGCCCCCCTCCGGTCTAGCATGGCCGCGTGACTTCAGCCGCGTTTCTAATATTTTGGAGTCGAGGCCATTACAGTAACATCGACTAAATCTCTCATCTTTCTCAACATCATCCATCCCTTTTTGGCATCACCCTTCCATCGAGAATGCCTAACAACAAACGACACACCGCCAAGACCGTCAAGGGGAAAGATGCCGTCCATCCCGCTTCTCGAAAAGCAGGTCAGATGGATCGTATTCAGCTTAGAACGGTGAAATTACAACGAGCGGCGAGTAAACGACGAGGGGACGTGAATTCCAAGTGTACGTTTTCAACCCCTTTCTATCCTTACCTTTCTTCATAGAGTACTCATCCATCGTGTGTGGGAACGAAAACAGTCGCTAGACCATCATTCTTCCTCTCAGCAATCTCATCACCCCTTCCTATCACCCTCGAGTCACTCAGAGCTCTGATCTCGGACGTTTACCTCGCAAGGCATGACGATGAGATCGCTAGACTTGAATCGACCAGGAGAGCTGGACAGCCAAAGAAAACTGCGTTGGTCGATCTGTTAGAGCAGAAGAGGAGGGAAATGGCCGAATGGAGGACCGGTTTTGGTGGGTCTCTAAAGGACATTCCAGCCTTTGCTTTGCATATGGGAATAGCTGATGAATGTATCCGTCCATAGAGGTATTGGATCTAACCCATACGGGAACGACTCGTCTTCTTTGGAGATGGCAACAACAAGATACTCCGATTCACCAATCAAACCTGCACCTCCTTCGGTATGTCCTATCATTTCTCACGTCTCCGTTCATTTGACTAAAGCCTCCTCATTCCCTTCCAGAATGATCCGTCTCACATCGGCTGATCCCACCGAAATTACCCTGGTCCGACAAGGTCAAACAGAGAAGATGGGATTAGATCAGACGACTTTGTTCCCTGGAGAGGCAGAGGCAGAGGTCGTAGTCTGGACGGATGCCAAGGAGGTTGAGATGAAAGAATAGATGAGAGGTACTAGTGGGTTGAGAGGAAGGGAGGTTGAGGAGGAAAGCAAGGGTTGCGGTGATGGATATTTGTTTGCATTGTTGTATGACATTTTTCTTCTTTTGCTTGCTCGCGTTCGGTACAAGGACTACTTGAAAAATATGAAGGGACTTGTTGCTGATCTGCGCTTCCGCATCCTGCAATACGAATCTTCCCAAGAATTACCTACTACCATCACACACATCTCCTCTCTATATTACCACCATCTGAGCCGCAAAAATCGGTGACAACCTTTCTCACGTGACACTCGCGTTTCCCTCGTGGATTTTTGTACAAAGTGCGATTTCAGAACAGACCTTTGGCTCGGCTCTCCTCCCTGCATAACACCAAAAAACCACTTTCACCATGGCAAAACGTACTTCAGAAGCAGCAGAACTACCTTCGCCGGCCTCCAAGCAGACCACGACCGATCGCACAGCCCCGAAGAACGGTGATATTCCGGAAGATGAAGGAATGGGAGAATTCGAGGATAGGTACGAGGATGATATTGAGAGCGATGAGGAGGTCGTTGGAGGTGGTGAGGATGAGCAGGATGAAGACGAGGACGAAGACGATGTGGTGGATGTTGGAGATGCAGATGGTGAGCTGAGCTGACAATCTAGGTCATCGGGAAGCTTCATCTGAGCATCAATGTCTTGGCCCTCCCAGCTATCAGGTTTTCAGATAAAATACTCCCAGCTCCCGAGGACGCGGATGACAGTCGGACCTCACCAGCTCCTCAGGTCTATCTCCCCACCTCTCGTCCTCTCGCGGCGGATGAGATCCTCGAACCCGACAACTCGGTCTACCTTGCACTCCATCAACTCTCCTACAACTGGCCTTGTCTATCGTTCGATGTCCTCCGTGACTCTGGTGGCTGGGAACGATCAAAGTTCCCTCACACCGCATGGGTAGTAGCTGGTACGCAAGCAGGAGAAGAAATTTCTGCTCCTGGTTCCAAAGCGAAGGATGAGATCGTCGTCATGAGATGGGGTGGACTCAGCAAGACTCAAAAAGACGGAGATGATTCAGACGATGATGAGGATGAAGACGATCCAGATGAGGTCGATGAAGATGCTCATCTGGAGTACTTGTCTATTCCTCACGTCGGTTCCGTCAATCGGGTAAGAGCTCAGCCTATGGCACTGTCGCCGGAGTTGTTGCCACCTCCTTCAACGCCTTATCACGTCGCCTCCTGGTCTGAGACTGGAAAGGTGCACATCTGGGACATCAGACCGTTGATGGAACAACTAGACTCACCTGCTACCGCGCAACCCCGAACGGAGAAGACTCGTCGTCCTGTCTACACTGTGATGAACCACGGACGAGCGGAAGGTTTCGCCCTCGATTGGGCTATGGGATCTTCGACCTCCGACCTTCGTTTGCTTACTGGTGATATCGCATCTCAAATCTACCTCACCACTACCACTCAAACGGGATTCGATACTCAAGCAAACCCATTCTTATCTCATACGTCATCTGTTGAGGATCTCCAGTGGAGTCCTTCCGAACCGACGGTGTTTGCATCCTGCTCGGCTGATAGGAGTTTAAGAGTATGGGATGTTAGGGTCAAGAATAGGAAATCAGTCGTCGCCCTCGAAGATAGTCATGAGCAGGATGTGAATGTGATTTCATGGAACAAGAACGTGGAATACCTGTTGGTTAGTGGTGGAGATGAGGGTGGGCTGAAGGTATGGGATCTGCGGAATTTCAAATCGAGGTGAGTAGACCATCGAAATGTTAAGAGACGACGCATCTTTGCTCATCGATCGTGAATAACCTTCCTCTTAGCACCGGCGCAAAACCTTCTCCGGTCGCTCAATTCGATTGGCACAAATCCCCCATCACCTCCGTCGAATGGCACCCATCTGACTCATCCACCTTCGCCGCCGCCTCTGCTGACGATTCCGTCACACTCTGGGATCTCGCCGTCGAAGCTGATGATGACGAGGCCTCCACTAAAGCCATCTCCGAACAAGGTATCATCGTTCCACCTCAACTCCTCTTCGTTCATCAGGGTCAAAAGGACGTCAAGGAGGTTCATTGGCATCCTCAGATCCCTGGGATGGTATGCAGTACCGCTGGAGATGGGTTCAATGCATTCAAGACGATCAGCGTTTGATGGAGGACTGTGACGATAGCTGTCTGTCTTGTATATAGAAGGTGGTATGATAATGATGCGCACGATGACAATGGGATAGCCGCCTAGACTACGGTGTTACAACGCACTACGTGAGACGTGAACAGATTGATGCGCTTGCTTTGAGAATTGGAACAGTCGTGGTGAAAATGAGAAGTGAATTGCAGTAGAGAAAAAATCAAAACACAGGAGGATTGTTGCTGCCGAGGGCACGAACGCCTATTCCCTGAGAGCAGCAGAAACCGTCCTGTTGCCGTAGGCGAAGCGCCCGCCGCTCTGAAGGACAGCCTCGTCTCGTTGATGCTTCTTTTGAGCATCGTTCTGGTGAACGGCCGGTTGGTGAGGGTGATGATACCCCTTGTAGCCGTCCATTGCAGGCTCGCCATCTGGCGAGTGCAACGGAGCGACGTTCGAAGAGTAAGCTGCCTGAGAGATCGATTCGCAACCACCGGAAGCGACACTGTGAGACCTGAACGTCCTGTTGGAACCTTGTCGAGTCAGTGGATGTCCATGCGTGGAATTACCTCGAGGACGAGTTGCGCTCGAAAAACCACCTTTGTTGTTCTTGAAGTGCACAGACGCCGGCGCTTGCTGATACTCCTCGACGGGCATCGGGTGTCCACCGCCTCTGGGACCAAGACCATATGCTGCAGCATGACTGCCAGGGCGCATGATGCTGTGGAGGGACGGATTAGCGAAAGACGGGACAGGGGACATCATCGAGAAGTCGAGTGGAGGCTGCTCGTTGCCTTGATACGCGGATCCATATTCCACCTGAGGATGCTCGAAGGCTCCGTAGAAAGAAGGAAGTTCCCCCCCGACGTTATATGGCAGGTAAGAGCTGCCAACGACCGGGGTCCCGAAGGGGTTGGCATTCGTCTCTGAGGCTTGGCTATCCGAGAGTGTCGACTGGACAGACGGGTAGACAGCTGGCTGTGGACCGTTGTACATGACAGATGGTTGAGCGCCGAAAGTGACATCGAAGGACGGCAATGTACGCTCAACCCTCTCCGGCGAGTGTCCTCCTGAGCTTAGAGGTAGCAAAGTGACCTGCTGAAGTGATTTGTCCTCGACGAAGCCTTGCTTGACCTCCGGAATCTTGTTCTCCTAACGATATCGAGTAAGCTCGTCCGAGTCGTAGACGGCAACGAGGCCATGCGGGCCTTGAAGGTAGGAGAGCGGCTGTAGGCTTGACTTGCTCTTGATGACGTTGGGCAAGGACTGATTGTCAACTACTGGCGTTGCTGAAGAAGAGCGAAGGTTGCTGAGGCTGGGTCGATTACCTGGGATTTTGGGGGCAGCTGACGTGAGGGCTGGCATCGGAGGGGCGGGTGGCGACGGGGGATGAGGGTTGTTCTGCTGAGTAGGCGTGGCTCCGAAGAAGGGAGGCAGGAGGTTGGGGCTTGCTCCGGTCGGCATGGTGGGAAACTGTCCTCCTGGCCCGTAAGGCATCGGATAAGGCATGGGCTGACAGGGTGATGATCGTCAGAACCCATGACTAAGTCCAGTCACGGCAATACTCACCATAGGCCAGTAATATGGCATGAAGCCAGGAATCCCTCCCGGGGGCGCGATGTTGGCAATTTCTGGCGAAGGAATCTGTTCACTTGCTTGCTGCACCTCTTCAACGGACGCTGGGATAATTCTCGGAACGACGTGCTGTGACTGCGGAGTCGTCACCTTCTCCAGGACGGGAGGTAGCTCAGGTGACGCTAAATCACCCATGGTAGCCGAAGGCAACGGATCGATCGAAGGAATCTTCTTAAGTCCTGGACTTCCTGGATCGCTTAACGCTCGTCTTCTTGACGGAGATTGTGCGAATGAGACCTGCTTGTGGAGACTTCGGGCTTGCGGCGGCATGGCGGAGACTGCCGTGCTAGATGACACTCCGGAGAGATCGACAGGAGTGACTGCTGGGGTAGGCGAGGTAATCAAGCTTGCAGAGGTGTTCTGCTGCGTGACAGCAACAACGGGAGCCTGAGGTATCTCTACAACGACGTGAGAGCCAAAGGTAATGGATCGGGTTTTGCTGTTGCCTGGCAAGACCACTTGGGAGCGGGTGATTGGCGGGGATGGAGTCGTCTGTGTTTGGGACCTGATGATTATCCCAGCGACCTTGCTCGAAGCCAGATCAGGAACTTACCATGGGCTCATCCCCTCCTCTGAGGAAGTTCCATCGAGAGGTGGCCCTCTGCACTCGCCCATTTACGACGCGACCATTCTCCGCGGCGATAGCGAGCTTGGTACCCACGTAGGACGAAAAGGCAACCAAGCACATGGCCTCATCTCGATTCTGCTGAGACGGGAACTCCAAATTGGTCTTGAGAGAGGGCCGTCCTCTTATAAGCAATCGGCGAAGGCAAACAGAAGCCGGTGTAACTCACAATCCTCCCATACACGCGACATCGCTCCCTTACACTTTCCAGCGTTTCCACATTTGCGTCTAAGCCGGTCAACACCATCGTCAATCGTTCTTCAACCTGGTTGGCAAAATCCGCTCTCTGAAGCTCGGCAGAAGAGGGTGCCCCAGCTGGAGAATCTTCTTGCTCATGGTAGTGTGCGCCGGAATCCCCAAGAGGGTGAAGGACAGCATTGGTCACAATCCCCAGACCTTGCGTGACGGCAGTCAAATCGAGCCGATTGCGTTTGCTTCCTCTCTTAGGTTGTCGTCGAGGATGCGAAGGCACAGCATCGGCGCTGAAGGTTGAGCCCATGTCTCCAAATACGAGTGTAGGAGATTGCACCTGAGTGGGAGGTTCTGCAGGTGATTCATTGGTGTCAGACTTATCCTCTTCGGCTCGCTCTGGGAGATGTTGATCCTCCAAGGTTACGACGATCTTAGAGATGCGTCCTTCGATAGATTGCGCAACCGCGTCAGCACGGCTTCCAGATTGCTGCTCAGAAGTCTCGGTGGTTACCTCGGCTAGAACTTCCTGGGTTTCACTTGCGATGGAAGGCTTGAACTTTTTCTCCTGACCAGGAAGGGCAGGGAATTCTTCCTTGGGTAAGGTCTTTGCGGTTGGCTTGGAAAATGCGTTGCTAGCACCATTTGCAACTTTCAAGGCGTAGCTCCCAGCCCCATGAGGCGCGGTAGGGTCCACAACTCGGTTTCCGAATGCAGGGGTGTACCTTGAAGGGTGAAGTACCTCCGGTTCCTTTTCAGATGCCCACCAAACGGCGATGCCGTCGAGTAGACGGAGTTGCTACGAATCCGTCGAACGGGTTAGTCAAAAGTCGCATTTTTATATGAGGATGGAGACTTACGTTGCAACAGCGTATGGCGCTCTAGTCAGTGCGAATAACAGTTAGAAAAACAAGTCACGATATTCCGCTCATCATCCCTTACCTCGCGATCCCAAAATTGAACGAGGTAGCCTCCTTGCGCTTTGTTGTGCCAAGGTTTGACAAAATCAACGCCACCAAATACCTCGCTGCACTGCTTGATGATCTTTCAGAGGAGTGAGTCGTATCGTCAGCGGAAGAGCTGAAGTCTCGGAAGTGTTGGAGACCTGTACCTCGGCTTCGTTAAGTCCATCGGCCGACACCGTCGTCTTTCCAGCTGATTCCCAGACTGGATTCCCCAAGAAATGACTACTACGTCGGTGACGCTCATGCTGAGCTCGAGACTCTTGCACATCACTCTCCTCCAGGCACAGTTGTGGTCTAAGACGGGTCTTGAGAATGCCATCGTTGTGATAACCAGCGCGGTCGAGGAACCTCTCAAAGACGATGGTCTTGGGTGCCGCATGGAACGAATGAGGTAGTACTTCGGTATCGTTGGCGGTGAAGTCAGGACTACCCTTACGCTTGCCGACGATATGGATCCAGAGGCTGCGCTGGCCCGCGGTTTTCTCGACTCGAAGAGGCTGATCAGCGATTGCTGTGGAGCCGTTCTGGGAGACCGGTTGGAATTTGGTGGCCTCGGGGTTGTTGAGGACAATCTCCGCGTCTTGAGAGGTCTAAAGGGAGGATATAGCTGATGAATTCCTTGGAGCTTTTGCTTTTGGGAAAGTGACGTACTAGAAAGCTGACAAAAGCAACATACTCAGGAACCGTCGGAGCTCTGGTCACTCGACTGGCCGAGTGGAGGCGAGGTTGAGCACGGCGACATAGGACACAAGAGAGGTTATCAGACACTCACATCTTCTCGATCGCATTGGGATCTGCTACAAACCTTTGCAAGTGTCGAAGCAGCTGGAAACGAGTCTCACTTTCTGTGAGATCGGGACACAACCAGATGCTGATACAGGAGAGCGTCAGGCACGCGTTTTGCCACCGATAGTCTAAATGAACTCACCCAGCGATGTATAACGTCGCATCGTAGTTTGGTCGCTCCTTGACTTCGGCGAGGACGTACATAGGTGTACCATCTATAGGATTCTTGGCGATCTCCGCATTGTCGACCTCTTGTTTCCTTCGCAGGGCCGCAGGACCTAAAGGACGACGCGGGGTTTCAAACTGCTCGTTGCCACCCGGACCTTGGAATCCGCTCGCGTTGCGGGAATTGTGGTATGGAGGGTGGGGAGAATCTCCATTGAAGCTACCTTGGAAGGGTGAACGTGGTGCGAGACTGAGAGGACGATCAAAACCGATCAGGTTGGGGGGTCCACCGCGGTAATTACCACGACCACCTCGGGAGACGGAACCGCGATATGGCTGTTGGTGCCAAACGCCACCACGACGAGGATCTTGTTGAAAGGATTGAGACTTTGGGTGGTTGTTTCCTGAAGCGTTGAACCATTGGTCATCTCCGGACCATTCTGGGTTGTTGGTGGAGGCGGGTGGTTGAGAGCCGACGTAGGTTTCATCTCCGGGTTTTGGAGTGTAGGGCTTCGACGGAGACTGCCCACCCAGAATGTGATCAGGAGACGGAATTACGACAGTATTTCGATCGATCCACTCACTTGTTGACCATCATCACCTTTGCCATACCATGATCCTACAACCTCAACCTCCAACCTACTCCTCAAGGCATCCACGTTCCAATCTTCCACTTTTCCTCTCTCACTCCCAACACTGGCTGTCGTACTCCAAAGCTGTTTTCCATCTTTCATTCCCTTGATTCGACCACCCGTAGGGCTCTTGGAAGTCATCATGGACGACTCGAGAGCAAGACGGGCGAAAACGTTCTTGGTAGCGAACGGAGAGATCGCTTCGTCGGATGATTCCGAGACGTCAGACTCAGGTTCCGGAGTGGGAGAAGGTGCTGAAGGAGATGAGGATTTGGATGAGAGGTCGATATTCCCTTCACTAGCGGAGGGATCACCATCCGAAGCAGCATCATCGCTCGGAGGACCATCACCCTCTTCGGCCTGCTGGATTTCTTCCGCGGCCGACTCGGCCTCCGACAAACTCCCACCTTCCGAGTCTTCGTGATCAGATCCATTGTCCGAATCTACTCCACCATGTTTACCATACGACGAGGTTGTGGATTTATCCACAGAAACGAGGGTAGTATCGGGTGTGATTCGATCTTCGTTCTCTCGATTAAGCGCGAAAGTACCACCAACGTCGACTTCATTATCACCAATACTAGTCCCTTCCTCATCTTCAATCAGACTTTCAGCTCTCTTCGCTCTCGCCCTCCTCGCCTTAGTCTTCTTCTTCTTTTTCTTCCCTGACTTCTTGGTTCCCTTTCTCGGTTTCTCACTATCCTCATCATTGTCAGAAACTAATCTTCCTAGCATTACTCGTCCATTATTGTCCAAAACGAGTCTAGCGGTCTTGGTAACTTCAGCGATAGTCTTGATCTGTTCTTCCTCCTTCAACATCAGAGAGGAACTCCCAACCAAAGTCGAGGAACTACCTAACGCCCTGATATTTGACTCTCCTTTCATAGCTTCAAACAAGGCCATATCCATTTCCCGAGCTTCATTCGTGACCACCACTTTGAGGACCTTGTCCTTCCTCGACGCGGAAGTGTAGACACGGAGGGGCTTCTTCGTAGACATGATCGACGATCGCTGTGCGATAGTGATTTGAAACGGGAGTGGTCGAATGGTTTTACGTGTGGTTGTAGTAGTGATGGGATTCTGAGAATGCGGTGTGGTGTTAGAGATAATGGAGGAACTGAGAGACGAAATTGGGTCGTTCGTAGTGATGTTGATGGATGGATGATTCGTAGATATCATCGCGACCGTTTGCAAGCCGATGATGTAAGGATTTTCGAGACCCCTATGAAGAAGGGCGAATGAGCGAGTGGATCGAAAGTGAATGTAGGCGTCTGATAAGGTGATAGTAAGAGTACTGATTTTGCTGATCATTCTCCTATCACTATCTGATCACTCCTACGACGCGACTTCCCGAACCCTGGTCGTTGGCTTACCTGATCGAAACGTTCTCTTCTCTTCACAGAAGGGAAGTCGTATACTGTCCACTTTTGGAATGAGAAAGAATGTTAATGATGATGATGTTGTTGTTGTTGTTGTTGTTCATGCTGATGTTGTTGCTGTTGTTGTTTCGTTCTGCTTAAAGTTGTGAACTCGCTCTTCATGGAACTAACCGGAGGGTGGAGGGGTTCGTGCGCTCATAAGTTGGCAACCCGGGTTGATAGTCGGATGGGAGATGGGAGAGTAAACAATGGATTGATACCGGAAAGGGGCAGAGGAAGGAGTATCTCATCGCCAGTTCTATCTTTCCGCATATGCTTACCATACTCTTCACACAGTTATCCGAAGGTGGAATCTGCCAAACATCTTTGAAACTAGTCAACTGGAAAGTGGACCAACAAGCCGCGTCGCGAGATGGGGTCATAAGGACAGATCTAGAGACGGTCTGGAAAGTGATGTTTCTCGGTCTACAGTTCTCCCGTTTTCCTCTTTGCGTACTACGCCGACCGCTTCAACGCTCCTTGCTGTTTCCTCACTCTTTGCTTTCTCACCCCAACACGCCATTTGCCACCGCCCTTCTCTGCAACGGCTGCTCTTCCTGGTGGCAAATCTTGTGGCGGCATAGTTCAATTTCAACCAAATTGTTTGAACGGGGAAACACTCTGCATGGCTACTTTGCATAAGTATAGGAGCCATTGCGCTCAACTCTGCATTGTATGGCAGTGGTGAGGAATGAACAGTTATTATGGGACATGGCACGTAATCTGAGACGCATAAGTGGTTTGTTATCAAATTTCCAAAGACTTCCCAGTACAGCTGGGAGTAACGCGTTTGAGAAGATAGTATACCCCCTGTGTTTTCCCCTGTCTGATTCCCCTATACACTGCTTTGATATCTTACACGCCAAGCTTTCGAAACTGGAGAAGCAGAAAGGAGGCTCTTGTTTCTGCCCCAGCTCCAAGGAAGAGAGGGGGGGGGGGGAGGGATTGGGATCGGTCTGTTTAGAGCAAGGCATATAAACGCACGCAAAGATGAGGAATCTCTCTGTCTCAAGCCAAAGCGATTACATCTTTTGATTACGCATACCAAGCTCACCACAGCGCTGTCACCAAACCACACTCATTTTATTAACATGTACCTCTCAATTGCCTTTGGCATCTTAGTACACCTTGCAAGTTGTCTTGTCAGTGTGTTGGGTCAGTGTTACTCATGCTTCTTAGGAGTGAAGAGGTTGCTGAAGTCCTTCTGAATCTACGTTCAGCCGCTCCAAGCAATGCTGGCCCTTTGCAATCCACGGGAGTTTCAGTTTCAGCCACCTCCAGTTCTATCGCTGTCCAATCTACTCAACTTCCGACTGGTGGCCTTATCAAGCCTCTCTGGATTCCTGTCAATATGTCTTTACCCCTCAAGGATGACATCAACAAAGCTGGGGTATTATGGAAAGACTGGTACCCACATTTCAGTGACATCGAGGCCAGTAAGTGGGATTTGGAAGATGTCAAGTTCCCCCTGCTGATTTGCATCTTTCATCATGGAAACAGTGAAAACAAACGACATGGCCTTCATGGTTATTGCTAGTGCAATCCTTCGAAAGAATGCTTCGTAAGTGACTAAACTTGAGGAAATGCAAGTCCAAGTAGAGGGTTTATTCTTCCTGTTGCAGTTGGTTTACGCGTGTGATCTTTGGTATGACACTCTCTGGCTGGACTGGTAGTGATTTTCAACCAGGAATCCAAGGTTATGCCAATGTTACCATTGGTGGGCAAACAGGCATATACGCTTTTGCAATGGATGATCCAAACCCTCAATTCTTCTGCAATTTATTCACCCATATCTCTCCACTGGCTGGTGGCAGCATCAAGCAAGACCGCCGTACTCATTTACAAGGACCATACCCTTCATCAAGTCTCACTGAACAGGATTCGATTCCCGACCGCAATTGGGTTGGAGTGTTGGAGGCTAGCTTGCTCGACAATTTGCAGGCTCATGAGATCCAATCGTCAACACCTTCTACTGATATTGGGTTTCAACACCGTATTCGCACCTGGGAGCTCCTTACTGGCCAATCACCTCTCCACGCAACAATGGGGCATAATGTAAACAACAACATTGTCGCTCTCTATGATGTTGTTGGAAATAACACCAGTCTCATTACCACCCTCACCACCAAAGCAGATGCTGCGGCATCATCTGGTCTGCGTGCGGATTCAGATTACGTCGTTACGGAGGTGGTATACAACAGCACTAGGGTGGCAGAAACCATCATCACACTCATCTCACCACATGACAACAATAAACATTCGATCACATTGGACGTCTTGGCATCCGCAGCCTCTGCTATTTTTTCTGTTCCGCTTTACAAGCTGACAGAATACTGTGAAGGTATTGGGTGTTACCTGTAATGTGATACACAGTGATTGATGTGGGTGGAGTTTGGCATTTCAGCTCTAGATCCACCTGACCTACAAAATGTTTCCTTTCCTTTATGTTTCAAACTGTTACATTAATCAGCTTAGTTGTTTAGCCAGGAGGGGGCGAACATTTTTTCATGGACTGTCTTTGTCTTTTGTATCTTTTATTTATTTATGTGATGATGTGCCTGTGGCCCATTAGGTGGGGGGTGATTGACTGAGTGCTAGCCAACCCCCCGACCTTGATTACCTAATCGCCTCCCCACTTTCCACTTGCGGGCTCGTGACTCCGATAAGGGGAATGAGGTGGATCGGCTTGGAGCAACCCGGCCATGACGACGAACTCGCCACATCCTAGACCCTCTCATCACCATCACCCTCCCATCTCAACCCATATCATCACCACCCCTCACCCTGCGACACCCATCATGAAGTTCTCCACTATCTTCCTCTCATCACTCGCAGCCGTATCCGTGTCCGCCCTATCAGCCGCAGAGATCGTCCAATGGGGATCTGGAGTCGTTTCTAGTCAGGCGAACAAAGGCGGAGAGATGAGGACGATGGATAGTTGGAGTTATGTCAATTGTGGTGAGTGCCCTAGTTGAGAAGTGGAAGGGTTTTCGCATGGTGGGCAGGCGGGATGGAGATGTATATTGGGTGAGAGGGAAAGAAGAGAACACACGGCTGACGGCTGGCATTCGACATCTGCTCTTTCCCCGCTATCAGGAGCGGCTACCGATTTGGTGTAAGTTGTAACCTCACTCTTATAACTGACAAGTCGTGTTCTCATGATCTCAATCCCTCCCTCGCTTCTTCTCCATCCCGATATCCACCGGTTCCATTCTTACCAATCCTTACCTAACTCAAACTCCTTCTCACTCCTTATCATGTGCCTATCAACCCAATACGTTTTCAACTCCTCTCGCTCAGCCAACTCAAATCCCTCAAAGTCTCTCCTGACCCTCCAGTCCCAGGAGAGACATTGACGGTAACTGTCGAAGCCGATGTGTTGAAGACCATCGAGGTGAGTTTCACCTCCATTTCTTATCCGTGTTCTGTCAAGTTGGTTTCAAGGACTGATGGTGAATTTGAAACTGTAGGAAGGTGCATTTGCAGACGTAACCGTCAAACTCGGTTTGATCAAGCTACTACAGAAACAATTCGATGTTTGTGAAGAAGCGTGAGTTCTTGTTCTTTCAATCCTACCTTTCCCATCGCACCGCTACAAAGGCTGAACCAAACATGTCTGAAAAACCTTAACAATAGTCGTACTGCAAACGCTACCGTCCAATGTCCCGTTGAAACAGGCTTGTACACCGTTTCTCAATCCGTCGACCTACCAAAGGAGATTCCTCATGGTGAGTAATATTCTTTTATCCTTCCTCTTCCCTTTGCGCATTGGTCGTACTGATGGGAGAGGGGAGTACAGCTAAATTCCAGGTCTCCGTTCGAGGCTATTCAGTGGATGAGGAGGATATGTTGTGTTTGGATATCTTTGTTGATTTCATGAAGGGAAGGAAGCCATTCAGTGCTTAAGCTTCACGTGTATGGCCTTACGGCGGGGCGGGGAAAGGGGCGATGGAAATGAGATGATGCCAGGATGTTGAATAGGAAGGGACTTCTCTTCTATAGCTTTTCACTATCTCACTTGCGATTTGTATATGTTGTGGGTGCTAGGCTTCATCATCAAGAGACCATCCATCACAAAGAATGATCATGATTGCATCGTCATTTCATAAGAAAGGACGTCCAGAGTGTCCTCCGCCTTTTTTTTTTCGATGATTTACAAGATCGTCTTCTTACTCGTCTTCATCGTCCTTGGAAACGCTATCATAGTAGATCAGCATTACCAGATGCGCTGAGTGCAATGATAGTCTGCAGCGGAGAAAGAGACCATTCATCAGTCTCGGAACGACTTCCAAAAAGAAATGACAACACATCGACTCACCTCATCCTCCAGATACTTGCTGACCGCAATACTATCCGACAGTCCCTTCCTCCGTCTGGTCTTCAACACCAAATCCCTCGCCAAAGCCTGACCAGTGGCTGGTTCCAACGGTCTCAACTGAATCGTGGAGTCTGTTGGGTCGCCAGGAACGACGCTCCAATGATCGAATTGCATCTGACAGAACGCTTGACCTTGGGTCGCCGTTCGGAGATCGGTTTCGAAACCGTTGGCGTCTAGGACAGGGATGAAGGCTTGAACGGTGTAGAGTGGGGATCCTGGTTTGGGGATGTCTTTTGTGACGTGCCCTCGACGCCGTGCGAGGACGGTGTAGACGGCAGCTACGCAATCGGCGGGTGCCTGAACCTCAACGTAGTAGACAGGTTCAAGGAGACGAGGAGTAGCCTGTTGTGGCGAGGAGTGTCAGTTCGAGCAAAATACCAACCACCTCGTCCAACCCACCATCAAGAAACTAGAATAGCAAACACGACGAGCGGTTGGGATGACTTGACCACCACCACGGAAGATAGGCTCTTGTGCCAGAGAAGCATCCAGCAAGCGGAACTTAACTCCTCGCATTGCTGTGGGGATCAGGTCTAGATGAGCTATCGACACATGGACCGCAGGCAAACTCTACTCACGCTCATCGCAAAGCGGGCCTTCTCTCGCGCCCCACTGGAAACCTTGCTTTATGGACTCCCTCACACTACTGAGCATCTTCGGATCGGTCTGCGTGAAGCCAACATCAGAAAAATGCGACAGGAAGCCAGGTTGACGTCCCAACCAACTTACCTCCGATTCCAGCGTATCATTCAGCAACACATTGGCACCGTTGTCATCCGGACCAAACGCCCATATCCGTCTCGATGCTAGCATATCCCACTGGTAGTTGTTCTGGAAGAATTTGCCGCGCTCCTTGTTCGTCATTCGCATGGTCACCTTGCCAGATTCGATGTCTTCCGACAATCCGCGCTCCAAAGGTTCCGCTATCATGGTGATTCGATTCCTGGGGAGAACGTTTTTGGTCAGCTCGTAGTCGTGTCTGATAGCATATCATCACCCACTTCTTGTTGGGAGTCTCTGCGTAGCATTTCAGCGCCGAAGTCTCCACGACAGTCTCACAGAACTTTACCACCGGATCAGACACTTTGATCTCGATCTCAGAGAACAGTTTCCGCAGGTCGTGCATCACGCAATCCAAGTAAAGTTCGCCAGTACCTAGGATGATATGCTCGCCTGACTCCTCCACCTTCGTAGTCACCAAGGGATACGACTTGTTGATCTGACGGAGACCGCTGAGCATCTTCGGCAGCTCTGACGGTGCAATCGGCTCGACAGCGATTTTCAGCACGGACTGCGTCATGTGTTTGATTGGTCGGAAGATGTAGAGATCCTCGTCGATCTCCTTGGAGGCGATGGTAGCCGTCTTATTGATGGACGCGTCGATCCCGCCAATGAGTACCAGGTTACCGGCAACAGCGTGGTCGGTCTCCACCTCGTATCTGTGAAACAGAGATGGATTTGAACAGAAGGTTCCGCAAACACGGCAGTGCCTCATCCTTACCTCGCCTCTGACACCCAGATATTGTCTACCGTCTGCAAAACCATATCCTCTTCGTCCTCCGGAGAGTAACCTTCGCCCAAGACCTTCACGACCTGTCCCTGCCTCAATGTTCCGCTCATAACCCGACCGAACGCTCGGAAGCTCTGAGCGTCGGAGGTGTTGTAAAGCTTTGAAACGTGAACGATGACTGGAGCGTCGGCATCGCAACGTTGCATCGCCTCAGCATGTTCCGAGGTCATTGGACCGGTGTAGGTGTGTTGAACCTGAAGAGGAATACGTCAGGGTCGGCGCGAGACCGTGACCGACAACATACAAACTTACTTTAGCAGCCGAGCTCATCAACGGGGATGGTACCAAATCTACTATTAGGTCCACCAAGCTTGCAGATGGACCGAAGAAAGCATCCAAAACGATTTTGAGCATAGGCCGGACGTCCATCTTATACACCGATGGCTTGAGCTTGATGCTCAGCTCTGCTAGCGTCTCCTTCAAACTGTCCTTGTCCTCGCTCAGTACCTATCGAGCATGAAGACGTCAGTTGGAGGACAACCTGCGTCCCTGACCCGCCGCATTACCCACCTGACTATACAACTTGTACAATGGCTCAAGTATGAAATGCACAAAACTCCTCTTCGCTTCAGCATCAGTCGGCGTCCTCGAGAACTTGCGTGACTCCTCGTTGTAATAGATGTTACCCCACAATCTCATGGCGAGCTCCTCGGCGTCAACGTCACCGTATGTCTCGGCGTACATTCGAGCGAAAGATTTGAGAGTGAAACACCAGCCAGTTTGGGTGGAAGCGAATGCGACGTTGCCTAGCTCGGGTGACAGTCGGAGATTCTCATCCGGGTTGATACCACTGTGGATACGAGATGAGGTTCAGTTAGATGCAGTGCAGTTCATTGAGGTCGTATCTGTACCCACGCAATGATCGTGTTCACTTCCTCGATGGTGTGCTTGACCTTGAAGAACGCTTCACTCGGGGGTAATCGAAGTTCGAGGATCAATCGATCCATTTTATTTATCACCAAGATGATTGGTTGACGTTCTTGTAGTGCCATTCGGATTATAGTCTCGGTATTTGACATTACCTAGCGAGGACTAGGTGTCAGATGTCGTCCCGCAGCTCGTCTGTATCAGCACACTCACTCCCTCAACCACATCAACGACCAGAACCACACCATCCGTCAGTCTAGCGGAGCTGGATACCTCATCAATGAAGTTGACGTGTCCAGGTGTGTCGATGATGTTGAGAAGATAGGATTTGCCTTTTGAGTTTTGCATGACGAGAGACATGGGAGATGATTTGATGGAGATGCCACGTGCACGAGAGAGCATATGAGTGTCGGTGTATCGGATCTGCCAAGCCGAACGTCAGGTCAGTCGGATACTGCAAGCAGAATTCCAGGAAAGTCTTATCATGCCACTTACGGGCCTGTCGGCATCCCAAGCCATCTGATGCGTCTCCAACACCATCATATCCAACAGACTCGTCTTTCCGTGATGCAAATGACCAGCAACCACCACGTTTCTAATCATACTAGGATGATCCATCAGATCGAGCATGAAGCTCTTTTCATAACGAGTAACTGGGAGATCTTTTTCCTTGACTGCGAAATTGCGAACCTTGATGGGTTGGACGATTGGTTCTGAGAGGGGTTGGGCGTCTTCTTCTTCGACAAGAATTTCTACGTCGGCACCGTACGTCTCCTCAGCGGTGGCGTAGTACTTTTTATCTTCATGCAAGACGATTTGATTGCGTATAGCTGTTGAGGATGTTGCGTCGAAGAGGTCAGACAATGGATTTTGTTGGGGGGTCAGATTCTCGAGTTGTATAAGACCCACAGTCAACAGCTCCTGCTAATGCCACCTGCTGACCAGCATCCTCATCTACATCCATCATCTCTGTATCCTCATCGAAACCTTCCAATGGCGCAGGTGCAGCAGCGGCGCCAGAGCCACCTGCTACTGGCTGCTGTTGCTGAATCTCCTCATCTCCTAGATCATCGTCCGAATCGAGGTCTCCACCGATGTAATTACCGAACTCTGTCGGTGAGAATGGAAGGAATCAGGGTCAGGACAGTCGTAGGTGACAATCGCACTCCATTCCTTACCGTCGTAATCCTCTAACGACATATTTAGAATTCAAAGGTGGTGAGAACGCGAGTTGAATGTGGATCGCTGAACCTTGACCAAAGAACCGACCGAGACGATTAGAACGGAGGTGTAGATGGAATTCCAAAGCTGTCAGGCACACTGGAGATGCACTTGAATGTCCAGGCTCGTCTGAGAGGAAGATTAGATGGTGAGAAACGGCGTTGAGGTTGATGTGCAAGAGCTTGCACGAAGGTCGTTCTCGTCTCTCGCTCGAGGTGGCACGTGAAGGTATTCTCACGCTGGCAGCGACTAAAGAAAGTTGGGACTCGGAGCAGGTTGGTCTTGAAAGTCAAGGCATAGGGATAGGTAGACACGAGAATACGTCTCTCAAATCACCACCCTTCATATCTCTGTCATCATGTTCATCTCTAACACCTCTCGCAGAACGCTCAACCTGCTCTGCAACGTTTCTGACCGAGCTTTGACTGCGGCCGCATCATCCCGAAGTCACTTCCACACCTCGCCTCCCACCTCGACTCCCGAAAATGAAGCGACATTGAGGATGCAAGCGTTGATGTTGGAAATCCCAGCGGACTTGAAGATTCCCAGTACAGATGTCAAACAAAGTGCCACGGGTGAGTGGAAGTGAAAACTGCGTTTGCGTTTGCATCGGGTTGACTGAAATGTCACACGAAATCCAGGCTACAAAATATTCAATGAACAGTCTCAATCCACTGGTCGACGTGCACCACCATCCAAATCCTCAGCATCAGCATCATCACCTCAGCCACAAGAATCCAGGGGACCAAGGGTACCAAGGGGGCCCAGAGATCCTAGAGAGGCTAGAGGTCCTAGAGCACCTCGGCAACAGGACGACCGCAGGGGACCGGGCCCCAAGCACCATACCGCCGAATCCGCGTCACCGTCCACGCCGTCAAGCTCTCCGATCGAACGTCAACAGAATGCATCTCGCCAGCAAGCGACTGCTGCACCGAAGGATCGTCAACCTCGTCAACGAAGAGATCAAAATGAGAACAGATTTGAGCGCAAGACAACATCCCCTCATATGAACACCGAAGGAAATGCCAATTCAAGATCGAGGACGGGTTCTTCTCCGAACACAAGAGGAGAGAGCTCTCGTCGTCCTCGTCAATTCGAGACCAAGGGTGAATCAGCAACTCCCGCGCCACCTGTGAGAAATACATTCAAACCTGAAGCAGACTGGCAACCTACTCGTAAACGAGCAGAGGAGCTGTTTGGCGCTTCTAGATCCGTTCTGCCGGTTGATTCGGACTTGATGGCTAATGCTGGACAGATGAGCGAGAAAGTCGCTGTTAAGTGGGATGGTGGGAAGGGTGAGCATAAGCCTATCATTCTGCCTAATCGTGCTTCCAGACTGACGCTGTATCACTTCGCATTCCCAAGCCAACCGACTTCGTCAAGCCGCAACAGACCAAGGCGACTACACCACCTTCTTACCTTCAAACCCTCTCATCTTGGATCATGTCTCCGGATCGGAAGCATCTGAACAGGCTGTCAATAACCTCAACTGGATGTTGGCGAGGAATGTTAGTGTTTCGAACAGACAGAGGATTTTGGCGATGGGAATCGCTGGGGATAGGTTGGGGGCGTGATGATAGACGGTGTTGTTGAAATACCTGTGGGCTGAAGGAGAGTGCATGTGTCATCTGCTTAGAAATTGCCATGTTCCTCTTATGCCAGATTGCATTGGACAGACCCATTCCGAAGTTGCCGTTCCCATTCGCGGGTGCCGCCCAGAGTTTTGGTTACGCGACCTCCAGAGTGTTCAGTGATATTCGACGATGGCGCACTAAAAGGGAAGATGTTTCCGTAGATCACACAGCAATTGCATCGCTTATCCTTCAGATGGGTTAAAGAGCACTACTACCAACATCATGAAAGCAGAGGCTCGAGATCCCTCGACTTCCGTCAGCTCGGCGGTATCGCCTGTTCTACCACCTGCGTCTCCCAGTTCGTCATCCGAGGAACGAGGCATCCTTCGCCGATTGAGTTGGAATAACTCGGATGAGTTGATGCAACCTCGTCAGTTGGTAGCGTCGTATGGCGAAGGATCAGCGTCTCACCTGATCGAACCTGGATCTGGAATGACGTCGGTGTCAATGAGTCGTGCTGAATCAGATAATTCGACAGCTGGTCTGCGAGTTTTCACACAGCCGAGGATACCGATACCCAGGAAGCTGTCATCCACCTCGGTCGATGATGCTGCATCCCCAGATGATGCTGAAGAAGAAGCTATGCAGGAGCTCACATCCAAGATGGAAGATTCAAGGACATATGCAATGCAGGACATGTCTGCTGGGTCACCGCGTGGAAAGGTACGGAGAGCGGCAACCTCCAAGGTGAGGCCAGATAGGCTTCACTCTGCAGCAGGAACGATTCACCGAATATCGACAATGGTAGCGAGGCGAGTCGCCAATGTCAGCGGGACGGAAGAGGAAGTCAAACCTATCCGCCTGGCGGACCAAGAGGATGTCGACATGGAGGAAGAAGATGCGAATCAAATGGATGAAGCCGAATTCCTCAAGGATTCTGCATTGCTGCGCGGAGACAACGAAGCATCCTTGGAGAGAGGGTATATAGAGCCACAGCAGACGCGGCTCATGGGCGAGCTGGAAGGCAGGACATTGGGAATCTTTGGACCCAACAACCCGTTACGGAAGACATGCAGCAAAATCTTGACGTATCCGTGAGTGTCTTCGATTGTTGCAGTACGCGAAACCGGTGGCTCACCCTGGCATCCACATGCAGACTCACCGAGCCTGTCATACTACTGCTCATAGTGCTCAATGCCATTGTATTAACGATACAGTCGGCAGATCCCATGAACACGCCGAGACAAGATGATGGATATTTCACAGATTGGACTGATTATGTCCTTTTCTCCCTATTCATCTTATTTACGTGAGTGTCTTTTGCATGTGTGCGCATATCGCGTCGCGCTGAGAGATGCCATCTTGTACATAGAACCGAAATGTTTGCCAGAATCATCGTGGCAGGACTCATACTCGATGCTACTGTCAAGGTGTCTGATCTGTGGAAAACTAACACCGATACGAAACTGGATTTGGACAAGCCAACATCCCAAAAGGGTGTTTACCTGAATCAATTCAAGTCATTACGAGAGACCATCAACAGAGCAGCGACTCTTCATGCTCCCGACCGTTCGCCAACTCGAGGTTCTGGCGCAAGCGAGGCAGTTCGCGAACATCTGGCTTCTAATCAGCGATGGAAAGACCACGGACAGCGTTACGACGCGAGGGGGCGTTCTCAGAGTGCTGATTTGGGGTGGAAATCACATCTACCGGAAGCGCCGTTTCAGGACGCCATGGGGAAACAAAGGGCTTTGCTATCCGCCCAGAGGCCCTATCTAAGACATTCCTGGCAGTGAGTGATGGCTGTGATCGAATAGTAGGGCTGCAAGCTGAAATGGCTGAAATGGCTTCTTCAGTCGAATCGACATGCTTGCAATCGTCTGCTTCTGGATCATGTTTGTCCTTGCCATCACCAAGGTCGAAGCCACAGACACCAGACACATCTATATTTTTCGCGCTCTGAGTGTTCTGAGGACCAGTCGATTGCTACTGGTGACAAGCGGTACTGCCGTGAGTGACCCTATAACGGACTTTGATGAGCTACCTTGGCCACTGACGGTATGCATTAATCTCTGCAGACCATCATGCACTCCTTGAAACGGGCAGGTCCACTTTTGATACGCGTGGGTATATTTGCTATTTTTGCACTCGTTCTGTTCTCCGTCATAGGCGAACAAAGTTTCAGCGGTTCCTTCCTTCGAACTTGCCTTCTTGCCGGTAAGCTGTGTTCCTCGTTCTATAACGAACCTATAAAATGACTGATCTTGCGATTTCTCAGACCCGAACAACTCTTCCAACGTCATCTCTCTTGGCAATCAATGCGGGGGCTGGATCAACAGCACCGATTTCGGCGAAGTCGGGTGGTTGAACGAGAACGGCATCAATAACACCCGACCCAAGGGTTACATTTGTCCACTTGGACAGGTCTGTCAGGTAAGCTGCTGTCTTGTGCCGTATTGGGTTCAACCCGGATACGTTCGTGGGCTAAAGCCGCTGTAATATCATAGATGACCAGTCAGAACCCTAACAATGGAGCAGAAAGCTTTGATAACATTGCGGCGGCTATGGTTCAGGTTGTCATCATCGCTTCTGGTTGGTTTTTCACCGACCACAGAAAAGTGATATCCTGGCTGACACATTTCTTCGCAGCCAACACTTGGAGTCCCGTGATGTATTCTTTGATGGACTCTGACTATCGCTTCTCCTTTCTCTACTCTATCTGTGCGATCATCGTACTCAACTTCTGGGTTATCAACTTGCTGGTCGCGGTGGTAGTCAACACTTTTCAAAGTATTCGAGCTGAAACCAGAAAGAGCGCTTTTGGCGGGGAATTGATTGCTAAAGCTAAAAGGCAGGCGGGATCCTGGAGCCCAGTGAATGTTCCACGAGGTGAAAATCGAGTTAAGAAGATCTACGAGAAAACCCAATTGTTCTGGGTTTTCCTAGTGCTGGTGAATGTCGTAGCTCTCGGCTCAAAGAGTGATGACTCTAGCCAAAAGTTCATCAACATCACAGGTGAGAACATTCAATACAGAATGACGAGGTTGATGGAGCTGACACTCTCCGGCTCTGGCAGGTTTCATCGACATGGGATGTTCGATTGCGTTTGGCCTTGAGATGCTCATTCGCCTTGGGGCCTGCTCTCCTGATTGGTCGTCTTTCTTCATCCGTGGGAATCTTTTCGACCTGTTTCTAGCCATCTGCACCCTCATAATTCAAATCCCTGCCATCAAATCTGCAAAGGTCGGGCCGTGGTTTACCATTTTTGCGTTACTGAGATGGTATAGGTTCATATTGGTCGTGCCTAGGATGAAGCCTCTGCTTGTAAGCAATTGTCCTTGACGTTGGCCTTCAATTGTACTAACCATGTTAATTACCGCAGACGACGGTCTTCGGAAGCTTTGGAGGGCTCGGAAACATGGTAATGTTCCTCTTGATTATGAATTACGTGGCTGCATTGATTGTAAGTGAGATGCAGATGCAGGTGAAGTTACATATCCGAGGTCACTTCCTAGTCTGTTATCGGCTCCCTCAGGCCCTCCAACTTTTCCGTGGCGACATTTCCGATACGTCCCTGATTATATCGTTCGACCAAGTATACAATGGCTTCATTGGGATGTACCAGGCATGTACTGAGCTCCTGAAAAGCCGTTCAACACGAATCCTGACGGCGCTGCATACAGATCTTGTCTTCGGAAAACTGGGTAAGCCTCTAGAGTGTTCTTCCATCGTAGTCTAGCTGACAACATACTACAAACATTGCAGACCACCCCACTGTTCAGCGCAGTAAGCATCTGTTGCCTTTGCTAGGCTGAGCTCCGCTCACAACCTGCTCCTTCATCAGATGACAGCCGGATTCGGTCAGGAAGTGGTCACCGCCGTATTCCTATGCGCGTGGTTCCTATTTGCAAACTTCGTTCTCATTCAAGTAAGGAAGGATCCTGAGTCTACTTCATCACCGATCGGTTATTGATCAACCTTGTTTCCCGCAGATGTTCATCGCCGTCATCAACGTGAGTAAATATCCGTCGCGCTCAATCGATTTCTTCTATTAAAGTTTAGCTCGTATTAGGAAAATTTCGATGTCTCCGAAGACCTGAAACGCCGACAGCAACTGGAAGCTTATCATCGTCGTCGTGCACCCGTGGAAGAAAAGAAGAGCTGGTGGGACCGCCTCAATCCCTACCATGTCGTCAAATCGACAACTCCTATCTCGACTCGGCAGTCTACAGGAAATTTTCGAGAGCTTCAGATGATTGCGGTTCCTCGCGCATACTCGACCCAAGCCTTCGACGATGCACGTATCGCAGATGATATTTTCTCGGCAACTGATACTAATATTTTATCTTCGCAGATGAAGGACAAACGGACGATTATGGACTTGCAGGACGAAACTATCGACCAAGCCGTCCGGCCTCTCATGTCCACCGGCGTCGACCAGCCTTTGCATCGGCTGCCCATTGGACGCGGTAATCTACCAGCTGAAGATGATCGCGGCCTGTGAGTCACGCATCACAGGTCCCTTTCCCGCCTGACGCCAAGCTAAAACCCTCACCTAACAGCACCGATATGCTACTGAATCGTCCACCATTGGCTGCGCTCTCAGGCTTCGAAGAGAGCAAGCGACTACGAAGGAAAGAACAGGCAGATTTCATAGTCAAGCACCCGTCGTATGACAAGATAATTTGGTTCATCAGCCACAACAATCCGATCCGCCGAGCATGCCAATACTGTGTGACACCATCTTCTGGGGATAGGATTTTTGGCGCTCGCCCTCGTCGCCGAGCGAGATTCATTTTCAGGTTGATTCTCCTTGCCACTGTGATTGCGAGTTTGATCATGGCTGTCATCGCCACCCCTCTCTATCGCAAGTCATACTTCGAGCAGCACGGGATCAGGCGTATCACCTGGTTTAACCTCGCCGAGTTGGCTCTCATGGTAATGTTTATTGCCGAGTTTGTCGTCAAGATTCTCGCAGACGGTTTCCTTCTCTGTCCGAATGTCAGTGACAAAGTAAATTGTCAGCAATGCATCACTGACAATTGCACTCTACACCCACAGGCCTACATGCTTTCGTTATGGAACCGGATAGACTTCATCGTTCTCCTAGCGCTTACCTTCTCTACGACCACGAGCGTCATCTATATTGGAGGTCTCAGCCGGTTCACGCGCGCTCTCACGGCATTCCGAGCCTTGCGATTGATCACACTCTCCAGCCGCATGAGAAATGCTTTCGATGCGGTTCTCGTAGGGGGTGCGATCCGTATCTTGGACGCATGCATCCTCATGATCCTGTATTTGATCCCTTTCGCGGTCTGGGGGTGAGTGAACACCCCTTACGCGGTCGGATGTAATTTGCTGATGTTATCTTGACAGCGTCAACATCTTCTCTGGTCAACTGTATCGATGCAACGATAGCGCCAGCTCCGGCAAAGCCGACTGCATCAACGAGTACCTCTCCTCTCCGGTTGACCCCAGTCTGTCTTTTCTAGTGCCTAGGGTCTGGGAAAATCCCAATGATGGGGCATCTGCGTGGAGTTTCGATTCGTTCCGGGAGAGCCTGCTCATACTGTTCGAGACTGTGTCGCTCGAGGGGTGGATTGACGTCATGGGTAGTCTTATGAACATCGAAGGCAGAGACTTGCAGCCCCAAACCAATTCTCATCAATGGTATGGTATCTTCATGGTGATTTTCAATCTCTTTGGAGCAGTCATTACCCTTGCGCTGTTCTTGAGGTGAGTCTCGCTCGAGTAAGAATAACTGGCCGAAGATTTATGTCTTCCTACGCAGCATCATCATCTCGAACTTTGCCCACCGGACTGGTCAAGCTTTGCTGACTGTCAAGCAACGCCATTGGACTAATCTCTATGGATTCTTACGCCGGCAGACACCTTCACGTCGTCCCATTGCCGATGAGCAGTCAGCCATTCGCCGATGGTGCTTGGAGCGCGCAGCACGTAAGAAAGGGCCGTGGGCACGGTTTTTCTCCGTCTTGTGCTATGTCCAAATCGTGCTGTTAATGTGAGTGGTCATATGTGCTGTTGTACTGATCTGAGCTGAGTATGCTGGCTGCTGTCTCAAATACAGGACTCAAAACTACCTCAACAAAGGGATATCCGAAAATGTCGCAGGTGGGTTACAAACTGGAGATGCAAGGGAGGAAATCAGGCTGACTCACCGGAATTATGCAGAAATCTTGTTCCTCATTGTTTCAATACTCTTCGCCGTAGACATCGTGGTTCGATTTTACGGCTTGGGGTGGAGAAGCTACATCGCCAATGGTTGGAACATGTTCGAGGTCTTTGTAATCACCGGCGCTTTGACAACAACGTCCTTGCGCCTGGCTGGAAACCAAAATGGCGTCTTGTTACAACTGCAAAAAGTGGGGTCCTGGAGCAATCAAGGCTGATGGATCGATGCTGATCTTCTGCGTTTGATCAGCTGTTCGTGGTGGCAATTGCCTTCAAATTGGTGCAGACTAACTCGCGTCTCAATCAGTTGTTTAAAGCATCCGCGTGAGTTGTAACGCCGGTGGGAGGCCTGCCTTTATTCACCGCCGCCAGACACATTGCGCACAGTTCGAGTCTGCCCTCGATAGGGAGTCTGTTCCTGCTATGGGCTATCATCTTCGTTTTTTTCGCGATTACGTTTGTAGAGGTACGTGGCAGTGCCTGGCTACCCACGAAGGCATGACGCTGTAAAGCATGGTTTTCCAGGTCTTCGGTCTGACCAAAGTTGGCCAAGCCAACTTCAGTCGCTTGACCAATTATCGGACAGTAGGGAACGCCCTGCTCATGCTAGCGTTCTGCAGTACCGGGTGAGTGGAGGCAAGCGCAACGGCAGAGCATGCTAATGATAACGAGAACGTATCGCAGCGAGGGGTGGAATGGGTTCATGCATGACTAGTAAGTTAGGTGGGAAGAAAGTATGGCAGTTCCAGTAATTTTACGCATTATGATCTACAGCACCATAGCCTATCCGAGATGCACGGAGGATTCTTCATTTTTGAAGTCTGACTGCGGAAGTCCTGCCTGGGCATTCTCATTGTTCATTGCTTGGAACATTCTCAGCATGTGAGTTGCAAAAGCCCTTGTACGGAGAAGAAAAAAGGGTCTGACCCGTCCGTTTCCTGTTCAGGTATATTTTCTTGAACGTCTTTACCGGTGAGAGATATGCACTGCTTGCACTCGGACGATATCATGCTAACAATCTTTCCTCCAGCTATCGTGGTCGAATCCTTCGCTTACATCTATGATGCTTCGGATGGCATTTCGATCAGTCGGGACCAAATGCGTTAGTGCCCAGGCAACTCCTGACCTTGTCAAAGTGCTGACGATGCTGGAGCCCTTCATAGGATCGTTCAAAAAGGTTTGGGAGCAATTCGACCACGACCACACCGGTCACATAGCTAGAAAAGACCTGGGAAAATTCCTTTCGGTGAGTCTATCTAACTGTGTTATCTCCTCCGGATGCAGTTCCTCTGAACACACAAGATTCAGAGATTGCCGCCTGTCTTCGATGTTCGGATCCATACGGGCAGGTTCACCCTCCGTAGCCTTCTCAGTGAGGCTGCGGCCACTTCGGAGTCAGATCCAGCGGATGTCGTGGCAGGGAAACGACATGCGCTCGATACACGCAAGCTCGATATCGCGCTAGCCAGTATGGATCCTGAAGACATCCAGAAGAGGCGTCGGATATACAACCGGCTTTATCATGAGGCAAGGCTTGAGGAAACCCCCGGAAGGGGTATCAGTTTCACGAGAATGCTGATGCTTCTGGCGCATTACAAGCTCATTGACGATAATGAAGCCTTACAGTGAGTGGGCTTTAACATTATCGTACGATCGACGTTCAGTTTTGATGTTGCCATTACGGGAACAGAATTCCAGACCTGGTGGCACGGCGGGAAAGGGTGCAAAGAGTGGAGGATCTAGTCAACCTGGACTTGGTAAAGTCCGTTCTGAGACAGATATATTGCCGACGTCGGTACCTTGCCCTTCGGCAAGAGGAGAATCGAACATTGAACCCAGAAGGGAGAGGTGCGTCAGCGAAGCCCTTGAGCTTATCGATATGCCCACTCATCTCGAATTTTGACAGGCGTGCCTGCAATCGTTCTGGCACCAATCATCACATCTTTCCCAGACAGGGACACCGGCAGCCATGACCGCTCTGCAAAGAGAGGCTCACAAGAAATTGCGGGCATACCATCTCCCTCCATGTGGACCAGAGAGGGCATGCTGGACCACCAGGATACTGCCTCTCTCCCAAGGAGCCCTCTGGGGTCGCCCAGCTCTGTCAAAGTTCACAGGGCGGCGGCGGAAAGCAGCAGAATCACGTCTGACATCCTCAACCTGTATTCCTTCTCTGCAGACGAAACGTGAGTTGACGTGTCCAAAATACGTTGAGAGCGGCATTTGACAGAATGTCGCATCCCATAGCGACCCATTCTCGAGGGACCGGGATGCCTCCTCACGACAAACACGAACATCACGAGATGACGACAAATAGATATCTTTTACAATCAAGTTGTAACGTGGATCCCGTAGTGACAATCGCAAGAGCTGTATGCCAATAGTCCGGATTCCCAGCATTGTCCTGTTCTCAATAGGACATGACACCTGCCAGTCTCAACAGCTGCTGCGTCTCCCTCGGCTCTTTGAGAGGCCGTTTATGATCTGCACGAAATTTCGTTAGAATGGGTTCGTATCTGGCTTTGCCAAAATTAGCACCTACATCCAGGGTCAATGTCTCCGGTTTCTAGACGTGGAGTTTCTCTGTCTACCTCCTTGAAATTGGATGCTGGCCACTGACATCCAGTTGGAGTGTCGGTGATGTAACATTGATCAACGGCCTATGACAGCTCACTCACATGAGAGGTATTTAACCTTTCCCTATAAACCTCGGCCTTCTCTTGCAAGGCCTCTGGGGTGGCGAAAGATGCAGGGCAGTAGCAAACATCTGAGAGAGGAAGAGGCGTGGTCGTCGTGAGCGACCGATCTCACGTGGAAAGGTAGGACACTCACAGGTGGCAATCCTAGTCTTGCTACCGGTGGGCATACGATTCCAATGAATGAGTCTATCACTGTTCCATTAGCGACGGTACGTATTCGGTGGGTCTCTCCGATTCAACTTACCGACTATCCCAAATGACTGCCGACCCAGCAGGGCACTCGATCTGCAGAAATCGTGCGTTTTCCAGATTCATTCGGTTTTAAAGCCAAAAGATTAGATGGTCTCACTTTGATCTCCTTGCACCCGTTCTGCTGATACCACTCCACGTCGTTTGGTCCATAATGATACCTGTCACCTGTCCGCCTTCAACATTCCACACCTGGATCGGGAAAGCCAAGACCACTAACCCATGTTCAGCTCCCTTCCTCCTCTCTTCCTTGATTCCACCATTCTCTTCATAGTATCTGCCATGGAGGAGATGAGACCCTTCAAGTACCACTAGACCACCGTCGTCGGGGCTGATGAGGAGGGAATTGTTCTCAGTGTCCCTTTGGAAGAACGTCTTGTTATGGTGAACCCGACCTACCCGCTTTCTGAGATAGCGATGATACCCTGAGCGATCTCGAATGTCTTTACATGAGGGGTTTGGTCTTGATGACTGGAGGACCCGAATTAGCTTTGGTGTGCGCGCATGCTCTTCCAAGAGGTAGGTCGTGAACTCACGGCCATGGCTTCGTTGGTTCTATATCTGTTCTACCGTGAGGTCCGTGTGGCAAAGTGACATTGAATCCGTCCTGATATGACTAAACAGTCAATTTTGTCCCAATCCCCTTATTCTCGTATAAGCGAGGGACGCTCACGAAGCTAACGAGGAGCTCGTCGGTTCCCCATAGTTCTTTGAATGCAGCGATGACACCAGGTTCACTGGAGGATAATTATTGTCTTGGGTCAGACATGTTATGGTCAGGGTACGGAAGAGTAAAGTAGTAAACCAACCATCGAGCTCTCCATACCCAATCCTCATGACCTGTAGATGCCTTGTTGAACATCCCACCGCTGAAGAACCACACCAACAATGTCAACAGCTCCCTTCCTTGGAAGCCGCCGCCCTTTGTGATTACTCACGTCCAGCTGTGGGGAAGATGATTCCGCCTGAATGAAGAGCACCATCAGCGCAAGCACATGTGCATCCATACCCCTGAACCCTCACTTCCAAGTCGACTTGTCATCCCGCTTGAAACCCAATCCACATCCTTCCAACCAGCTCAATGCGTCCTCCTCATACTGCTCACACCTGTCCTTGGGTATGACAGCTGGAATGACACACCAACCATTCTTCTGAAGGTCTGCAAGGAATGGTGCTGTTGAGTTGGGGTTCGGGAGAGCGGTCAGGGAGGGTGTAGGTTTGATGATAATGTCTGGCATGATTAGGTAGTTTGACCGGCGAGGACTAAGGGGCAGGTACTGTGGCAAGGAGCAAGGATGGCACTATAATATATCTCTCTACAGGTTTCGCCTCAACGCCGAAGAACGAAGAGTAAACAGAAGGGAGACATTGGAAGACTTCGTCTAGTGGTGTGTTGCTGGCAGACATAATATCGCTCCAGCATCGCCGAACGGTGGATAAACTGTGGTTCATTATTCGCCACTCGGATGTCTGCGAAGTCTTACGTCATCATCATAGGGAGGGGGGCCGACAGCGCGGTTTCACGTGGCGGAGGGCATATGGATGAAGAGCCTTGTGTTCCTATCAACCATAATCCATAACATCTAGATCCACCTCTATCCTCGATCTGATTCTGAATTATCCATCGAACAATAACGAGGGGAGCTAGTCAGTTGCACACCCTCACCTTCTGGTGGTGGTAAACGTCTCGTCAAGCCGACCATGCACACCGCACCATCAGGTGCTTAGCAAACCGCCAAACGCAACCTCATCATGTCCGCCATCCACAACACCCCCGATTGTCAACTAACGACCTTCCCAGCCGTATTCAAAGATGAAGATGAGCCATCAGTTAATCAGGTCATATCTTCCTTGTTCAGCAAAGTCAAATCTCGGTTCTCGACATTACCATCATCTGAATCACTTGGACATCCGTCGGAATCCAATTCCATCGAAAGGACTCAAAATAGGGTAGAAGATGTTCGAGCAAAATTCTCAGCTGCACCAGCTGCAAGCTCACAACTTCGTCAATTAGCAAGCAAGAATACAACCGAATCTTCCCTCACTACTCTTCAATCTAACGCACCATCGACTTCGCCACGACCCGGGACAGGTACAGTTACATCTACCTCGAAGCCGCGTAGTGAATCGTCAGATTCCCAAACTCTACCTCCAGGAAGAAGAGAAAACATCTTCTTCAATGGAGTCCGACCTTCCTCCAACCTATCTGCTCCAGCTCCTCCTGTCGTCTCAGTCACTCCAGCCACTCGAACGAGACACCGTGAATCTCCAACAGCACAAGACAATTTATCTCGAGGTCGACATATTCGTACTTCCTCAATAACGAGCAATCACAGACCTCGTAGAGGATCAATATCTTCTCTGGCACTATCACCGAGCACGACGAGTTTATCAGCTCTCGCAGTTGAGCAACTGGATTTTTCAAACGTTCCAGGGTTCCCTATCGCGGATGATGCCAGGAGTTTGAGGACTGTAGCGTCCGGAAAAGGGAATGACAGCGTGAGCAAGATTATAAGAAGGCTGAGAGGAGAGGGTTTGAGGTTAGTCCTTCGTGATTGAGTATCCGCAGGGTTCGTAATGATGGGTTTGGGTGGCGTTGTGGGGTTTATTAGTAAGCAGTACTGGATGGCAGATGAGAATTGCAAGGAGTGTTACGACTGCAAGACGGTGAGCAGGACCTTATCTTTGTCTCTGACCGGAGTCTGATACTGACGATTAGATCCTGGTAGATCTTCACTACGTGGCGAAGGAAGCATCATTGTCGAATTTGCGGTCAGATCTTTTGTGGACGCTGTGCTCCCAATATCATCAAGGGTAGGTCCTGGGATTGACATCGCTTTACGTTCCTCTGCGCTTACAACTCGATGACGAGAATATCAGGTATTCGCTTCGGACAGGAAGGGATGGTCCGGGTATGCAACCTCTGTCTCCATATCATGGACAAGTACGACGATGACGATGATCAGAGAAGCGTTGCGTCAACTACGACGTATAACCTCTCTTTGTCTGCGAATGCAGCTGGATCGGATGGCAACATACCAAAACACGGACCATCGCCATTCGCAGCCTCTCAACTGTTCTCTAGGACGCACGATAACCTCAATTCGATCTCCGAACACGGTTGGAGAAATGGTGGTAGGTACGATGAGGATCGTTCACCGCCTGGAACTCCTTCAGAGGATATGCAATCCGAGTACAACGCCTTTCGTCATGAGGGAGGTGGTCGTCATCCGTTACTGGGCATCAACCAGGCTGTTACACGACATACGAAGGAAGCTGCTCCTTTCCGTCGAGGGATCGACGAAGAGGACCATGAAGCCGCTATACCACCACCTTCGACTCCCAACAGTCCTCTGGGCGATGGAGCGATGTCACCTGGTGATACTGATGTTGACAAAATGCCGGTGGGCCCTGCTCATCCTGTCAAATCCAGTTCTGCCAAGGCTCTCCTTCCATCGGTCGCCATTTCACATGTCAATGCTTCAGCAGCTCAACGAAGCCCCGACGTCTCAACGGTGCCGTTCCCTTCCACTGCACAGGCGAGCGATGAATATGCTGGCGAGGGCAGAGGTCGTACTACAAGACTTTCGGCCCGAGCGGAGTCGTCTCCTACCCAACCACCTGGCGCCCTTCGCTCGAGGTTTCCTTCACATATGTCACCATCGGTATTGTCTGGAGTGCTGCTCGGCGATCCTTCGGAAGGCAATGGCGTATGGAGATCAAGATCGGATAGCTTTGTGTGAGTTATTCCGCTTGTCTCTCATCGATGAGGTGAATGCTTTCTGACACCCTCACTCGTTTGCCAGCGCTCCACCGGACATGCTTCAAGGTGTTTCGAAACGGCATTTCAGTCTGATGCTTCGTCAGGCTATAGAAAGGGAGGGTATATCACACGCCAACGACTGGGAAGTTGTGTTGACTAGGCTCCTCCTCAAGATGTCGACGTACGTCTCACCGGACGTTCGTGCAGGAGATTCTATGGATCCAAGAGCCTATGTAAAGATCAAGAAGATACCGGGGGGCCAGATCAGCCAGTCAGAATACGTCGACGGCATCGTGATCACCCAGAACCTGGCTGACAAACATATGCCAAGGCATCTGATCAGTCCGAGGATCATGTTGCTCACTTTTCCGTTGGACTATCACCGCGTCGAGAATCAGTTCATGTCGTTGGAGCCTCTGCTTGCGCAGGAGCGCAATTACCTAAAACACCTCACTAAGAGGGTCATAGACCTTCGGCCTCACGTCGTCCTCGTCGAACGATCCGTCTCTAGGTTGGCTCTGGATTTCCTGCAGGAGGCCAAGGTCGCGGTTGCACGCGGCGTCAAGTCGTCCGGTATACATCAAGTGGCTCGTTGCACTCAAGCCGACGTTATAACCTCGATGGATAAATTGGCGTTGGAGCCCCGTCTGGGCCGATGTACCGAATTTCGCCTTCAAACCTTTGAACATCACCTCATACCGGGCTTCCGCAAAACCTACATGCGGTTCGAGGGTTGTCACTCTGAATTCGGATGCACACTCATCGTTCGAGGATCAGATCTTGAGATGCTGAAGAAGGTCAAGCGCGTTGCCGACTTCATGACCCTCGCTGTCATGAACATGAAGATGGAAGCATGTCTCTTCTATGACGAATTCAACATCCTTCCGCCTGATCCTCAATCAGAACAGAACGATTTGCTTGACGAATTAGATCCGAGTCACCTCTCATCGCTGAGATCCGACGTGGCACCTTCCCCGCTCTCACCTTCCAGTCATCTGGACGACAAAGATGGCAAGCGAGCTGCAGCTGGTCGACAGTCAGAAGAAATAGCCAAGTCTCTTCGGCCATACCTCGAGACGGCACTGTCAACATCGGCATCCGTAAAATATTCTCCCCCAGCTCCATTGGCGAGAATGGGGATGCTCGATCGCCGTCTCCGAATGTTGCGGCGGCAGCGCGACGAAGAGGAAGCTGCACAAATCCTTGAGGAAGAGGGGAAACATCATTCCAAGTCTGCCCCACCGAGCTTTGTGGGTCTGTTTCACAGCGCCAGCGGTGATGCCTTGTCAAGCGACTCGGAGCCTAGCACGCCAATGGCACGCGAACCTGGTATTGGTCCGTTCTCCGATAAGCCCCCGGTGGTGGACGCTCCTGCACCTCTTCCGACATTCCGAGAGAGCGTCCTTCGGTCTCCCGAGGAGGTCCGCTGGGAGAGCGATATTGCACAAACCGAATGTGAGCACGCAGAACAGCTCAAGCTGTGGGCTTGGTACTGCAGTCGGAACACACCCATCATCCGGCCCGAGAATTACCAAGGCCTACTTTATCTCAGCGCTAGTGTCTGTGAGGGACAAGACAAGCCGTGCACGGGCCCCTCTCTGATGACACACAATTTTTACATGGATGACGACTGCACTCTCGGTCAGTATATCGAACGGCTGGCGCAGTCTGCAGGACATGCATGCCCTAGCAAAACGTGCTCAAAGATGCAGCTCTACCATTTCCAAGTGCTGGTTCACGGAGATATTCGGCTGCAGATCGCTATGGACCAATTCCCGTGTCCCTCTCCTGGCATGGAGGACAAGATCATCACTTGGAGCTACTGCCGAATCTGTAACGACGCTTCGCCCACCGCTATTCTCAGGGATGACACATGGAAGTTCTCATGGGCAAAGTATTTGGAACACTCGTTCTATCCTCCCGTCGGCAGAGGAGGTTTCGCATGCCCACACGACCTATACCGCGATCAGATCCGCTATTTCGCTCACCGACACATGGCTATCCGGATCCACAACGAGGTCATTGATATACACGACGTCATCCGTCCTTCCGTCATGCTGCAAATTAGGCAAGAAACGCGCGTCTTGCTCAAGAATCAGGAGTACGAGACCATCCTTCACAAGACCACGGCATTCTACGACTCAGTTGTACTACGACTCAAGTCATTCGACAGCCAGGTGGTCCAACCCGAACACATGGAGAAATGCGGAATGCAGCTCGAACAGATGATCGAACGAGCGCAGATCAATCGCTTAGACATATTAGACCTTCTGGATCGTACCTATAAGTTGTCCCCGCTCGCAGATATTCTGGCCCTCAACTCGGTATATCAGACGCTGCAAGATTCAGTCGTCCAGTGGGACGTTGACTTCACCGATTTGGAGAAGGCATATCTGCCCTCCGACAAGGACCTGCGAAAGATCACGACGGCGAATCTGAAGAGATTCTTCGCAAACCAGGAGCTGAGCGGCTTCTCTATGGACCGAAGTGTCAGTAGCACCACGGTATCTGAGGTAGACGAGTCAGAGTGTCGCCCGGACGAGCCGCAGGCTGTCGTCGCTTCAGACGGGGGGTTGCATGTGGCTTTCCCAGATGCGGAAACCGCCACCACCAGCCATATTGCTGATTCGGGTGACCTTCCGGTGCTTCAGCTGGACAGGAAGGAATATTGTGAATCGGAGGCCGCCACACCATTGGCAGAGGTGCCTTCGACGGACTCAGCACTCCTTGGCGTCACTCGGCCCTCCAGGAGATCTGCAGCTGACGATTCTGAGAGCCACGACAGCGATTCCACGATCTCAGCACTTCCCCAAGTCTCTCCTGCCGGTGCGAAACGCCACTGTGGACAGTTGACAGATGAGTCCAGCGCCAGTGGGATGGAAAGGGATCTCCCGCCGTTTGTGTCGAGACTCCCTCGTCGTTCGAAACCTGCTCCTTCAGTCGCTGATCTCATAAGCAGATTCCAGTCCGCATCGCCTTCGGAAGACATTTCCCCCCCCCATTTACGACCGCAGAAACCTTTGCAGAGTCAGGACAACTCGGACGGGATGGGAAGTCCCTCCACCAAACCCAAGCTGCGCCGAGGGAAGACGGACGGGTATTACCACTCGCACCGTTCGTCGACACGTGGTCAAAGTCTTTCGGACGACGATCGCAGTTATGCCGCCAATGCCTCACGCATTCCTACTATCTCAGCCGTCAAGCGCACACCAAGTCACCGCACTTCAGGAGGTGAACAATCACCATCACCATCGCCATCTCCGTGGGCACATGCCCGACCCAAGCTACAGCGAAGTTCCACGCTTCAAGTCCCAACCGGTACCCCCGGTCCTTCACGACCAAGCACGCCGACCTTCTCGTCAAGACAGCGCGCGGACATGAGCAAGGTGGGGAAGGGAAAGGCGCCCTCACGACAACTCATGGATCCGATGATGAAGAGCCTGTTTCAAAGCGGAGTTCGGACACCGAAGCGCGGTCAGACCTCAACTTACTCAACCAAGGTTAGCACGCTTGCCAGGCACTTTGACCGGATCTCGCGGGACGCGGAGCGAGACCGTCAGCGTAGGATCGCGTCTGCGAGAGGAAGAAGAGCGCGACCCGTCGCACTGACTCGCGCTAAAGTATCCGTGTATGACAACGTCAATGATGCGTTCAGGGATGACGACGACGACGACTCTGATGGGGCAGATGACGAAGACGATGATGAGCCTGAGAGAGGAGAAGGTGGCCATGTTGGAGAGAGTGAGACGGACGAAGTCGAACGGGTGCGGAAGGCTTCCATTCCTGCTTCACTTTTGATTCAGGCTCCACCAGCAGATATTCCACCGCCAATCGTAGTCCAAGAGCCGGGACCAGCTACTCCTTCCGTTGAAATCAAGCATTCGAAGAAGGATGAAGAGGACGAGGACGAAGAGAATGAGCTGCGGCCCTCCTCACTACCCGTTTCGGAGGCCGCCACGGACATCTCTCTCAAGGACCGCCTTCCAATCACTTTACCCCCGTTGAATACCACCACACCGCTGATGAGCGTTCCTCCTACGCCAAACCTGCCTGCTTCCAAGGAAGGCTCTGGGGTTGTGCAGTCGGTGCATCTTTCTGAGAGCGAGGTCAGCTCAGGCGGGCCAGAGAGGTCGAATATACTCAAGACGCTGTCAGGGCTCTGGGCTTTCAACAATGCGGACATGACACCGTTGGAATATCCATTGTGAGTGATTCATTGCTGGTTGCGATGTTGATGTATTGATCGCACGACTTGTGGTCTCTGCAGATCCGCAGCGGAGCACGTATTCGCGGATTCTCGCATCATAATTCGTGAAGATGAGCCTACTTCGATCATCGCGTTCACGCTTGCCACGAAGCAGTACCGAGATAAAATGCGGAACCTCGCCCATCAGTCGCGTTCTGCCCGCAAACTGGAAACCCCTGCAATGGATGACACGGTTGTAGGCGAAAAAGCTTCGTCCTCGTGGGATGTAATTACCATGGAAGACGTCGCAGATCACGACGACGTTCTGAACAGGGACGCTGGTACTCACTTGAAGTACGGTGAGTGACCGAGTGCGTTGGGTGTAGGTGCTGGTGGCTGACATGACCTTTCCGTATATCCAAGACTTTGAGAGTGGTCACTCTACCATCTTCTGCCGCATCTTCTTTGCTGAACAGTTTGGAGCTTTGCGGACATCCTGCGGATGCGAGGAGAGCTTTCTGGAGAGTCTCGCAAGATGCCTCAAATGGGACTCATCAGGTGGCAAATCTGGGTCGGCTTTCCTGAAGACCAAAGGTAAGGTAGTGTGTGTTCGAGGGAATGCGCACGAGCTGACCGATGTGGTTCGCGACCTCGAAGACGACCGTTTCATCGCCAAAGAGGTTTCTCGTTTGGAGATGGACTCTCTCACAAAATTCGCACCTTCGTACTTTGAATACATGAAGCAAGGCCTCGCTCATAGTGTGAGTAGGAGCAGGGTTGGGAGCGGGAGGGGGAGGGCACTGATTTTGAGATCTGACTGGTGTGTGCTATGCCTACGACAGCGACCCACCGCTCTAGCCAAGATCTACGGATTCTTCAAGATAGGGTTCCGCAATGCCACAACAGGTCGTTCCCTGCGCATGAATGTGTTGATTATGGAGAACTTGTTTTATGAAAGGCATTTTGATCGCGTAGGTTGGGGAATTTCTGCGTGCAGTGAGAACGTCGTTCTGATATCGCCCCATGTCGAAAGATTTTCGATCTGAAAGGCAGTATGCGCAATCGACTGGCTGTGGCAACCGGCCGCGTCAACCAGGTGCTGTGAGTCGGCTCTCTTCGAGGAGGATATCGCACGTCTCTAATTTTTTGTTTTTTATCAGACTCGATGAAAACTTGATGGAGCGTGAGTTCGCATAAAAGTCGAAAGCCAACAGTGTTACTGAGCTCTATTTACCGGCACAGTCGTCAATCGGCAACCCCTGTCCATGCGCGATCATTCAAAAAAGATTCTGCGGACTGCCCTATGGAACGATAGTGAGCCAGAGCTGGCGCTCAGAAGACGTGCTGGGACTGATCGTCATTACTAGCCCTCTTCCTGGCCAATCTCAACGTCATGGATTATTCTCTCGTCGTTGGAGTGGATAGTGAGCGGAAGGAGTTGGTCGTGGGAGTAGTTGATTACATAAGGACATTCACTTGGTGAGAGCTCGAGTCATGACCTCACCATCACCCGAATGTCAAACTGACCTTGGCTGTCACCGCGTTGTAGGGATAAGAAACTGGAGTCCTGGGTCAAAGATTTGGGTGGCGCTGGTCGAGGTGAACCCACGATTGTCACGCCAAAACAATGTGAGCGATATTCGCAGCCCTTGAATTACTTCCATCTAACGCCCAGCCCGCACAGACAAAGCGAGATTTAGGGCTGCAATGGACAAGTATTTCCCTTCCGTCCCCGATCGTTGGTCTGTGGTCCAGACGGATACGTTGCCGGTGGACGACGATGCGGTGCAGTCGCTCTAGGAAGAGAAGATGACAAGGATTTGAGGGATTTGATGTTGACTTGACGAGCGAATCTATTACGACATCATCACGAGGGAACAACATATAGTTGTAAAAGCGAGATTGTATAGAACGGAAGATGGCCCAACGCCGTCTTGTCACCGTACACAACAAGTCAAGTCTTTGGACTACCACTCCCTGCCGCTGCCTCGTCCTCGCCGAAACTCCACAGCGTGCTGATACTGGACTTGGTTGCATGGCCCTCCCTCTCCTTATGACCTCCCGTGGTACCGCCACTGTCGCTCAATGTTGCGCTCTGGCTTGGTGACCGTGCCTGGTTGGCTGAAGCGCGCCTTCGCAGAGCAATCCTACTGACTAGCTCTGGTGAGGGGCTGGTGTAACTGCCGCGCGCGCTGCCTTTGCTCAGCATCGCCACCTGTTGCCTTTCGCGATCATCGTAGGCCTTGAGTGCTGCCGCAGCAACGTCGTCGTTGATTTCTTGAGTGGGATCCAGCTTTTCGATTTCCGGCGACAGAGGTGACGAGGCAATCAAGCCGGTTTTGCCGAGGAAGGATGAGAAGCGTGAGAGTGGTGTGGAAGAACGGCTTGGTGGCGGGGAGGTAGCGCTGCGCGTGGATATGGTGCTACCGCGACTCGACGACCTTTGAAGAGATGCTTGCGGAGCGGGTGCTAACAGCTCCCGGTTGCGTTCGGTGGGGTCGTGATTTGCAGCAGAGGGGGCCCTGCCTGAACGTGTGTCGATACCCATGAGCTTCATGGTGGTTGTGAGGCGTTCCCTCTCTCTGCGATCTTCTTCATCTTCTTGTTCTTCGTAAATGATGCGGGCCTTGGCGGGCGCTGGGCTGTGTTGTTGAGGGTGGGGTATTGAAGGCGCCGGGGTGGAGCTCACACCTAAAGGGCCTTGCGGAGATGTCAAAGCAGACACGGGGGAAGCATTCGATCCAAAGCCACCCAAAGACCGCCAATCGATCGACATACCTCGCCTGGCCTGTGTGAGGGATTGGGGTGAGAGATGTTCGCGAGGGACTGTTTCACAACACTCACCCGCTTTTCGGAAGATGACTGGTCTGCAGCCTCGGGCTGGGGTGGCGTGCTAGTGCCCATCGAGGGGATGAACATACTCAATGGCCGCATGATACTACGACGCTTGGAGTCTGTAGCAGGAACATTTACCGGAGACGCAGTCTGCGGTGTTGGTGTCTGCGGCTCAATGACAGCTGACAATGGCTGTAGAGCGTTATCTGTAGTTCGGCGATGGGCTGGACTTGCTTTTCTGCCGTTCGAGGAGTCTTTATAGTCGGTCGAGAGGATGTGTTGGAAGCCTGTGTCGAAGAGATGGGGTCAGTTGACGGGGTGGGAGTTCAGGGTAAATTGGGTTCACCTTCTTCGCTGATGATGCGGTCTAAGATCTGTAGGAAGGTGTTGTTGATAGTTCCATCAGGCGCCATTTTTTTGGCTAACATAAAACGACATGACGACTGACTTTCGAGCAATATAACGACAAAGCCTTGTTGGAGTCCTTCAGAGCTTTGTTCTCCGTGATGACAGCTGCAACCGCGTTCGAGCGATGTTATCGTAGTTGAACTGCCTCATACGCCTGGTCGTGGTGCTCACCATCCATAGCCTGCCTGCTCTCGTCCGAAACCTCTTCTTCGCCGATCCGTTCCATCTTCCCGATGACCGAACCTCCGGGCTCATCATCAAACATCATACCACCCTCCATTGTCTTCTCTCTCAACAATATCTCATAACTCTCATTTTGATCTCTCAACGTTTCATAATCGTGTTTCAGGAGATGGAGTTCTCTTGCCATTGCTTTTTCTGTAGCTTGGAGGGCTGCGTTTGTCGTTCGGAGATGAGACATCTCGGATTCTGCTGAGGCTAGCTCTTGCATTACCGTCGCCAGGTTTTGCATCGGGTATTCCAAAACAGGAGGTTGGTTTCGGATGGTTGCAATTTCCATAGGGAGTTCAGCAGACCCCACACGTTTGCTCTGTAACTCTTCGGTGCTCTCCATCAGCTTCCTCTGAGTCGCCATCATACTGGATTTCAGATGTTGCTCTGTCAAAGCGAAAGCTTGACGTTCCGTTTCAAAGCTCCTTTCCTTATGAACGTGATTTGGTTTCAAAGGATGGTCAGTTGAGTCATCACGACGAATGCTAGGCACTGACCTGCTCGTTATACCGTCTGTCTGACTCTTTCCTGCCGCGTTCCATATCTTTGGCTGATGTTCGTAATTTTTCAATGACAGCTTCACGAGAGGCTAGAGCCTCCTCTAGTCGTATCTGGGAGATGGAGGGCGTGTAGGTGCGAGTAAGTCGTTTGCTCTTGATGTGCTGGAGTAATCACTCACCTGCTCTTCGCTGCCGTTTTCAAGTCGTGAAGATAAACTAGCTATTATATGGTCCTTGTCGGTCGTTGATCTCATTAGATTTTTGTTGGTTTCATTTAGTTCAACCAGCTTGGCTAGCATCTGTAGCGGTTGAAATGGCGTTCTCATCAGTTGCCTGACATCACCAGCATTCGGGTGAAATCCCACGCACATCCTCTCTATCAACCCACTCTCCTATCAAGGCACTCTCCAACTCCTCTCTACTCGCTCCCTTCAGTTCCTCCTCATTCCTTTCCCGTAGACCGCCCATCAATCCGTCTGTCGTTCTGAAGGGAGGTGAGGCTGGATGTGAGCGGGAGGATGTGGGTTGATTGGAACGGCTACGAAGGCGTGAGGATGCGAGTGGGCGGGTTTGAGGGGTGGGTGTTGAAGACATCATCTCGTGTGATGAGTTGATGGAGGTTGACAGGAGGCAGGCGGTACTTTTGGGAAACAGCGGTCGTCGAACTCCAATTGTCAACAATCGCGCGTCTCACGTGGCGAAGATGGAAAAGGTAGGGGATACAGGGTAACAAAGTCGGTTGCTGATAGAATACAGGGAATAACAGTATTGCAGGATAGCAGTTCGCGCAGTTCTCTTGCGAGAATGGCACAGAAGGACCAAGCCCCAGTGAAGGAGTTCTCATCTCGCTCAAGCTTTCCCATCATATTCGCTGCTCCTCTTTTGCGCAAGTCGGTGTTCTGGGTGTGGCTCGGAGGATCTGAGGAGTCGGTGGGCTCTTTTATCAAGCTCGTAGAACCCAGCGATGGCAAAGTTAAGCGGATACTAACCCTTGTGCTCAGATCAGACGCTCCGGCTGGGAATTACGAAGGTATCTTCAAGTCGACACTGACGATCCTCTAGCAGCTGGCTGTTGCATGCATAGCCACTCTCGTCAGCTTCCATTCCTCAACCATCGGCGAACTCACCTTGTGAATCCTCCGCTGCCGTTTCGAATGTGGACGCCCACTCGGAAAAAAACTCAAAACACAGTACCCCGAAGCCCCAGATGTCAACATAATGGCCATGGGTTTGATGCAGGATCATCTCAAGAGGGAGGTAGTCAAGTGTTCAGCAGTAGGTGTTACCGCTGTAGAGGATGGGTCAGTTGAATCGTAGACGAGGGGGAGAAGAGCGCCTACCTATCAACTGCTTCGCGCGTGAACACTCCATCCGAAATCTGCGATCTCCAACTCTCCTTTCACCGCTATGTAGATCACGGCGAGTCGTCAGCGGGTATGATTCCAGTGAGATCGCGCGGGGGCCACGCACCATGTCATATGTTCTCCGGCTTGATGTCTCTGTGAAAAACATACTTCTTGTTGAGATATGACAACGCATTTGCCATTTGAGCCATGTACTGGGGGTCGGAGCAAGAGAGATTTCAACGTGGGGTGGTAATACGTACGGTTTCGTCAAGCAACGCACTCGACTACTCTTCTTGTCCTGAACCTCCCTTCCCTCTGCAAATGCGTGAAGAGTTCTCCCTTGAGCGCGTATTCAAGGACAAGGATGATTCGTTTCGAGTCGTGGAAGTAGGCGTAGAGGCGGAGGATGTTTGGGTGTCTGTCGAATGTGAAATTGCGTCAACTTCCCGCCCGTGTTCCCATGAATGACCCGGCCAAAACACTCGCCTCAAATGCTGTTGAATCTCAGTCTCCCTTCGAACCTGCTGCTCAACTCCATCGTTGACGATCTCATGCTTCCAAAGCACCTTCAACGCGACGATGAAGAGAGGTGCGGGCCTTTGTTCGCGCTAGGTAGACATGACCAAATTCGACTTGGTCCACGACCGATTTCAAACGATAATATGGATAGTGACGGTGTTCTGTGGGAAAGTGCCAAGTCGGCGTTCGATTGCACGTGAGGGAGAGCAGGATACGCACGTCTTCTCTTCAAGACCACCCACAGGTTCATTCCCACCCTTCCAAGTCCAGCACCTTCCCGGTATAATCGGAGACCTCTCCCTTCCACGTTATCATTTCCTTTTCCTCCCATTCCAATCCACCATCGTACTTGCCGATCGGTACGGCATGAAAATTCACCTGCGTGAGCTTCTTCGTCGCTTTGGTAGGTAGAGTGGAGGTTTGCCTGCGGGCTGTGGTGGCGCAGAGTGGTCGTTCGGCACCTTGAGCTGTGTAGACCGTGTTTCTTCGAAGAGGATGCCGGCGGGGGAATCATGTTCAGCCCTGCAGGATCAGCCAACATCGGTCTCCTCGCCTCTTCCACTACCAAAGTCGTTACAGCTCCTTGATTAGGGTGACAAGAAGCAGCCAAACCGGCATGTATGTTTTTCTTGAAACCCGGGGCAGAAGACATGGCGCAAACGTTTCGAGAAGTCGAGGGTGCGGAGTTGAGTGGCTAGAAGGTTCGTCGGGATGTTAAAGCCGAAACCACCGCTGTTGGAAGACATGACAGGGAGGAGATAGGGAGCTCAAGGTGGAATGCAGTTGTTCATGTGATATTTCGTAAAAGTGTCAGTTAACGTGTTGTTCATGTGGGGACCCGGAGGGAAAACCACGTGGAATACATCGCCACATGTGATTGCTTTTGCCAGCCAAAAAATCACCTCACCCACATCGCCTCCTTCCGGGTGGGATAGCGGCAAATGAACAAAGGCAGAAATGACCCGTTCGTTCACAGCATCCATCATCATCTGAAGGGTGGAGTTTCCAACCATACCCAGAGTGTTGTTTTTGGGACGATTTGGAATACGCGCGCGTCGGGATTATGGCGATCCCGCGCGGAAGGGTAGACCGGGTGCCCTACTGCTCGTATCGTTGTGAAACTTCGCTGTAAAGCTTGGAGATGCGTAGGTAGCATGATTCCAGGGCGTAATCTTGCTGCCTAGGTGTACGACACATTTTTCGTGGCCTTCTGCGATTCCCGAGGAGATCAACATGACGTCCATTTTCGAAGCATCTTGCCGGACCGTCCAATCACCTAGCACCATGTTCAAACAACTCCGATGAAAACCATCGAGCAACACTACGCGCCCGTGAGCGGGCATGTCCTCCCACCCACGCCGTTCCAGTCGATTGTAAAAAAAAAACCACCAAAAAACGACCACAACAGGATTTGAACCTGTGCACTCAGAGAGTAATTGATACCTGCAAGCTATAGCTAATTCAAGTCAATCTCCTTAACCACTCGGACATATGGCCAGATGGATTCTTTTTAGCTTCGGCAAGTAGTTAAGAAGATTGATTTCGAGTACGTTTGCGGTTTGTTGCCCTTTGTAGATCAGAGGAATGCCGCAAATGTGTTTGCCCGACTGCGTCCATCGTGCCTGAACATCCTAAACAGGTTTAATAAGTTACAAAAGAAGGACGTGAAGGTACAGATTGCACTTCGCGTAAATCGTGTTTCCTAGGTGTTTATCGATACCTGGTGGTGCCATCTCTCTGCCAATGGCATCATCCTGTCGCTATGTCCCTGAGCTTCTCCTGTATGTATTTCCTTGGGCTGCGGATACCATGCACACCGTTAGGAATGCATCTTCTCTCTTGCTTGGTTTGAAGCCGAGTTTACGGGTTCTGTCCCGGAAATCTGGATTCTGTATCTTTTGTGAGGTCGCTTAATTTCAGTCTTTTGTGAGGTTACTTAATTTCAGTCATGCCGCTGTGATATAAAGCTGTAAATGGAATTTCCTCTGGACGAAGACAGTCCATTACGTCGTGGCATGCTGGGGGCTTATCGTCGCCTGCTGGCCTCGGCGTGTTTTTGCCTCGTGCCAAACAGGACGAGAGCCAACCCCACGTTGATACAGTTCGAACCTTAAGATTGGCTTAGTGTTGATAGCGATCTCCATGCTCAATCACCTTTCGTCTGTTAGCATTCCCCAGGCAATGGTAGCATGGTATTGGATACTGCTTATGGCTCTAGATTGGTCCGCGCAGCCACTACTTTTGTCATTATAGCCAGGCCCGATTTTCCCTTTTCTTGCGTTGCCTTCTCTTGCGTTGCAGTAGAAGCAAATCAATTACACGCATTTCTGTGCATTCTAGGACCCACGTGACCGCCCAAAAACGACGAGATGGATTTATCCTCGAACGCACCGCCGGTTTAAGCAGATATCTTCCCGATCAGGTGAGAGTTAGGAACGCTGCAAAATAGTTTTGTGTGAATCATCATCACATTCCACCTCAAGTATTACAACTGATGAATGGTCCTGCTGCACTGGTCTCCACTGTGCTCAGTATCTAGTGCCTATGCGCGCCAGCGAGGCACTTCGCTGCCTGGATGCTTTAGATTCTCCCATTTTTGTTTACACATCGTCAGACTCGCAAAACAATGGAAAAAATAAATACCATCGTCTTCTTCTGGATCGAAGGGCAGGCATAACTACCGCAAAGATGATGAACGCGAGGAAATTTCTGGGCGCCTATCACCGAAAGCTACGATACGCTGGCGAGGAACCATACTACGGTATCAAAAGACACAGCCTCGATACTTGCATATCGTGGCAGGCAAGGACGCAGGTTAGTTTAGGAACCGCGGAAGACCCCCGGGATTATTCGTGAACCACCGTGAGAGAGTCATTTTGTCGCGTCGCGTCGCGTTGTGTCGCGTCGCCACCGCCACCGCCACCGCCACGGCAATGGAACTCCTGCACCCCCGGTGCACCTTCACCTCCTCCATCCACAGCTTCACCTCACACTAACAAACTCTCTTTCAGTTGCTTGGTTCGAGACAAGCTTCTACAAGTTTCCACAGGCTTCCACAGCCGCTTCCCTCAGCTTCCGCTGGTCGGTGGCCCTCCGTGGCACGGGTTTCGTTGCACTTCGTTATCAGCGTTCTATCTGCCGCCTCCACTCTCGGCATTCAGCCGCCACCGTCCTCAATGGCGCCCCACCCGGCCGATAACCCCAAACGATCGCTTCAAGGTCTACGTAGGAAAAGATCGTACGCCCACTGCTCGTCTCGCGGCGCATGGGGTAACTGATGCCGACTTCCGTCGAGTGGAGTTGGCGGCGCCCTCGCCTCGGGTGAAGCACCTATCGGCAGCGACCGAGATCAAACACACCCATCTCCTCAAGCTTTTCGCTGATGCCATGCAATATGAGGTCGATAGGTTCCAAAGAGAAGATCGTGACTCCTACCTCGAGACATGTGCCGGGAATCCGGCGTCGATCGAAGATATGTTCGTCGAGGGGGCACCGTTCCCGTCGAAGGCCCAAATCGAATAGTTTTTATTCTACAGAGCTCAGACCGCTGTGGGCAAGATCGACGACAAGGTATCCGTAACGACCCTCCAGCACAACGTCGTAGTTTCATTTCGGCGTTCAGACGGAAGACGGGGTCGACGCCGGATGAGAACTTAGAATCACAAGCTCTTGCTTACGTCGATTCTATATTGACGAAGGAGGGCGGGATCGTGAGAGGACGGCTGTTCAGGCCTATACCAGACGGAGAGGTCATCTCGGGTGAGTAACTCGTCCGCACCGGTGGATTGAGCGAAAGGTGGTTGACCGGTTATGACTTTTCTACTTCCTCCTGGACTCGACGTTCATCTCCCTTCCTTGATCGTCAACGTTCGCGGTTGTGTCCTCGACCCTTTCCTCATTCCACTGCGGTATAATACCATCGCTCCTCCTCCTCCTCCCAGCCATGATGGCTCAGGTATTCTCGCCCGACTTCCAGGTTGGTCAGAAACGTACTCGCATCCAGATACTTGCCTACATCGGACTTTTAACGTCCTCGGCATGTCGATCCGGGTCCATTGTGCGTTCGTTAGGTCACACCGACATGACGAGGTGCCTCTGTTGGGATTCTGTTGCTTTCAGCATACTTCCGAATGAGGATGCTCCAGCTGCACGACCTACACTCATGGCTTCCATAACAACAGAGTATGGGAAAACGTCGACGGTCGTGGGTCGTGGGTTCGGAGTATTCGAGAGTGCAACGCCGATCAAGAACACCGTTATGCTGTTGATTTCCCTCGCTCTGGAAGATGGTATATTCAAGCATTTCGAAACGATCGAACAGGTTTTGGACTCAAGGCACTTTACTGGGCAAAACGCGAGCAAAAAGATGTTGTTGCTGGCGGTCAAGGATGAATGGTATGTTTCGTGCGTCCATTTGTGGAGATTTCACCTGACTGATGAATTGCATTTCCACCGGCCGTGATGGCTTTTCTCCACTTGACTACGCTCGACCTCTTCTTCACTTTGTGTCCGTTTCCGACCCTTCCTGTTCGTTCCCGACCTCGTCTTTTCGTGTCCGTTTCCGACCTCGTCTTCACTTCGTGTCCTTTTCTTCCCGCCGTGGCTTCGTTCCATTCAGTGGCAAAATTCCGGTCTTCCGACAGACGGTGGTTGAAAAAGGTAGACATGTTACCTCGGCAACCTTGTCCACCACCACCACCCAAATGCATTCACACATGAGCCGATTATCGCGACTTGCCGGTCTGGAGGTGGATGTCGGTCCGCATTCCATCCGTAGGATGTGTGTTGCTGCAATGATGGGAACCAGTGGGTCGCCAGCGGGAGACGGTGTGAAAGATGGTGTGCTGATACCTTTCCTTAGACGCCCGCACGATCGAGATACAAAGGGATCTTTCTCACACGATTGGGTCAAAGTTGTTGACACGCTACATGAGCATATTCAAGTGAGTTCAGATGGGGGCTTTCCGACCGGGCACGCGACCTTATCCCCCGCGTCTGTTCTTCTCCAGCCAAACAGATGTTGCTGCGATCGTGTTTGGTGATGCACAACGAGCGAATCTGATCCGGCTGCTGGACAAATCGAAACTCCAGCTCAACACGAATGCCCCCATCCAAATCTCCCCGGCGAACAGACAACAGATCTTTGAATTTGATGATGGTGAGAGATTGCATTGTGGGGTTTGGATGTGATGCTGATGCTTTGGTCGTCAGTGAAACAACCCATGGAAGCTCAAACTGAGCTCCAAATCAAGGCGTATCGAGAGTATGCAGGCATGGTGAATGCCCCGTTGGAGATGCAACAAGAGTTTGCCCGTCTCTACTAGGAGGGCCAATCTGCGTACATGTTTCATCACCGGGAATTCATCCGTCAGGAGCGAGTGGCCAACTATGCGACAGCCCAGCAAGCCCGTTCCGGCATCGCCCAACCGGTCGATGTTGTGGATGACGCTGCGTCTGCTGGAGCAGAGGTTGGTGAGGCCGAGGCGATTCGATTGGTGGATGCGATGCCAGTGGAGGGAGAGAGTTTCTACAACTCGTTGAATGAGTTCCAAACAGTGCGTTCGATTCCCACCTCGCACTCCCGCGCCTCGAGCTGACTGTGCCATTTCCTCCCCCAGGTGGTCGAGGGTCGCGATTTCGAAGACCCTGAAACAGGACTCGATTTCATTCCGGACGCAGATGTTCTCATGGGAAGGCTTGACAATGCCACTTACGATGCTCTTCAGGCGGCTGCTCTCGGCAGTGGTCCATCCACGAACGGCATCGCTGAGAACGCCGTCGCTGGTCCATCCCGGAACACCGCATCCGCTGTCACACGAACACCTTCGCAGATTCTCATGCCCCCTCCCGACACACCTGCCACTGGTCCTCCGAAGCAGAGAGCCCAGCCGACTGTCCTTCCTGCAGCAAGACCTCGACACAAATCGACTGCCTCCACGCCAAGTGACCGTGGGGTTTCTGTCACTCCCAGCATCCCGGATTCTGTCGCGTCATCTTCAAAGACTCCAGATGCAGCTCCAGCGAGTCGGATGGATGCCTGCTGGATCAGTATGATGAGGACAGGGGATGACCCCCTGCAGGTCTTCACGACGCTTCGCGATCTTCCCCGGGACGAATACGAGAGCAAAGGATTCTATCCCCGCCTGGATCCGACCGTAGATCATCGATGTGTGACTTGTGATATGGACTTGCGAGAATTCGAAACGACTAAGCGAGCTCTCGATGCAAAGATCAAGAAGGTGGCACATACTCTCTCCTGTGCGCAAACCAAGGCTCGTGAAGACGCTCTACCAGCAATGCAGGAGCGCTTCAACCTCGCTGCCTGCTCTGGCTTCCAATGCACGTTCTGTCCAGAGAGAGACAATGTTGTGGGACCGGATTCGTTGCTAAAGACGCCGTGCCAGCAATCCCAGCACATCGGGAGGCATTTCAAAGAAGGTGGAATGCTCGCTTGCTCCTGTGGGATTCAAGTTGCGGCCGACAGGTCAGCCGTTCGCATGCATATGGCTCGCAACCACGACCTATGGTTGTGCTGGCGACCACAATGTAAGGCTCTACGCAAGATCGAGGCAGTGCATTTCGACGACATCCCTATCCCATTTGATCTAGAGAATGGTCGTGCTTATGGCAATCCGGTTGAGTGGGAGGAGCGCTGCGAGGAGCTGATCGAGGATTTCGAAGCGATGGTGAGCCGGGATATGGCGGTTGGGCCATACGACCCACGAGACGATGTGGCGTGGCCGAAAGATCAAGATGAGGCTATGGATGGAGGAGAGGCGGCGAGGCCCGTGAACATGGATTTAAAATACTATCCTGTCGCTGTGGGAAAAAACCTGGCGATGCTACAATACGGCACCTGCTACTGGTGCTATCACGACACCACCCTGCCAGCATCTGCACGCAAGCACCCGCATACCCACAACCTCACGTCTTACCTACATGGTCACATCCGAGCGACCATCGAAAGGTCCAAGACGGCCATCGAGGGTGACGACGACGATGACGCGTCCGATGCTGTTAGCTATACGTACGGTACGCACTCATGCGTCGATGCCGTCTGTCGCCAGTACCTGGTGGCCCAGGATGTGTCTCCTCGAATACATCAACCACTTGGTGAAGTACCACCGCCTCAGCGTCAAACGAGGCAAGAAAGGTGCCAGCCATGGTCTCACCCCAGAGAAGATCCTGTATGCGACGATCGTGGAGTTGGTGGAGGATATCGATGAGAGGACGGAGACCCGACAGTCTGGGAGTAAGGCTGTCCGACAAGAGGACGCTGACGTTGCTGTCCCTGTCAACGGAGGGACGACTGCGAGGATGAGACCTCGAAAGGCTGCTGAAAGTACAGCTAGAGCCAAGCGGATGGCTGCTGCTGCCGACGACAACGGTGGTTCGACGCAGTATGGAGCACAGCCCTCCCGCAAACGTGGCCCAGGGGTTACAGTCGAGGAGACTGCGAATGAGAACGTGTCTGACGAGGAGGCATGGGAGGAGTTCATGTCTGGTGCAACGAAAAATGTCAGCGACAACACGACAGACACCGATGCCCTCTCAGCATGTCTCTTCACCGACTCTCGTTCCACTTCCACTGCCGCCTCTACGACATCCACCTACAGTTTTAATGGAAAGGGCAAGTCGGCCATTTACGAGCAGCACGCCAAGACCTTCCATCAGAATACCAGATCGTCCCTTCCCCTTCCCCGACCTTCCAAAGCAAGTTTGCGAAGACCTCTCTCGCAGTTCAAGGAGTACGGGCGATTAGGCCGCGAGTTGATGTCCGGACCTGTCATTAGAACTTACGATCCCTATCCGGTCGCGGAGGAGGACGAGGAGGAGGACGAGACAAAGGTCTGCAGTCACCCACGGGGTCGGGTCCACTGCACAAAGGTTCCGGAACTCCCACCGGATGCCCTTTTAGGTATCCCTGCGACGCCTTTTAGATCTCATCCTTTCTGCAAACGCCGTCCGGGGGTCACGATGGACTGGCCCAACGGAGGTGCGTCGGACGATGAGGCATGGGATGCTTTCATGAATGATGTGACGGATGTCGACGAGGAGAATGGCGAGAAACAACACGGACGCGGATCCCCTCTCGGAATGGGTTTTCACCGACTCTCTTCCCAATTTCACCACGGCCTCTACATCTTCCAGCTACGGTTCGAATTGCAAAGGCAATTCCACTGCCACTGGCTTGCACCATCACACCAACATGGTCTTCCCGAATCATCTCTCTCACAAACCCGCGCTGCTCTCCAGACTGCGTGTACGAAGAATCAGTTCCATCTTCCGACCTCGCCATTCAACCAGACAACTGACGAGCCGTACCGACCGATGGAGCCACACGGGATGATTTGCCGAAACAATTCAAAGAGACGATATCGCATCCCTTCGCCGGAGGAAACAATGGACGACGTCGACGAAACCTGCTTTGCTTATCAGTCGCTGAACCACACTCGACTCTGCGCAAGGAGACTTAAAAAACGACGCACTTTGGCACCTAAACCCCCCCCCCCCCCTCTCTACAAACTACACGGTCCATGGAACGAGACGGAAAGCAACCAACGCATCTGCCCCGGCAGTTGTAGACCAAAGGGTTCGTCGTCTCGGCCTAGACCCCTTCCTCCCCCCTCCCTCGCACTACAAGGTCTAAGGCACGAGACGGACAGCAACCAACACATCTGTCTCTGGCAGTTGTACACCAAAGGGTTCGGCGTCTCGTCCTACACCCCTCTTCCCCGACCTCCTTCGAGACATGCCGACGGCGTAGCGTCACCCATATCCATGGCGACCGAATCGGAAACTGGCAGACGCACTAGGCGTGATTTATCGAAAGGATTATTCGTTGGTAAGTGTGATACAAAATGGATCAACGGCTGATATAAAAAAAATTATTTTCTCAGCAAACGATCACGATTTCTCTCGCACTGGGCCGGCCTTTTCCCTTTTTTTTTTTTTTTTTTTGGTGCTTCTCGCTTCTACCAACCCACGATACCCAACAATACCGTTATTCTACGACCGCGATGCTTCTTCTCTCCAAGATGACAAGGATTATTTCCAGAAAAACAGCCGCCGGGTGAGATTAAGCTGTAGGGGATGGGACCTAAGGGTGAATGGAGACGTTCCGTAATTGTGTCATCTGTTCGTCATACTGTGTTGAAGTTGAACCCAATCGTGGCATACAAGCATCCAATTTGTCGCTTCCTACCACTTCCATGCCGCGACGATGTACTATGCATCGAACCGACTCGCCAGCGCTTCGCTCACTCGGTCTTTTAAACCGACGACCGGGCCCACCGCTGGTCACCCAGACTCCACGTTGCGCTGGGGGGACGGCGGGTGGCGACTGCTTACGTCATCATCTTGCCCCGGTTAAAAGTTGGGTTTGGGCAAATGCCACTCAAACGCAACGCAGCGGTCTCTTGCAACATCTCTCAACAGCCAACAACAACAACAACAACAACAACAACAACAACAACAACAGCAGCTACAACAACATTCAAGAGGATAGTCAGAGCATCAACGTCCTCCAGTCCTCCTCCCACCACCATCGCATTCAGTAGTCAACCCATCATTCTCGTTCTCTTACCATGGCTCGGGATGTCCAAAAGGTCATGATCGACGGTGAGTGTGTCGTCTCCGTCGACCAGCTTATGACAAACATCGACTGACCAAAACCCGAACGTATCTCTCCCTCCAGTGGCCGTCTTCGCTGCGTCCCAAGTACGTCCCATACCGGTCACCGCACCACCCTCGACTGCTAACCTCCCTCCCCTCCAGATCGCCCTCTTCTACGCCGTCCGCTACGTACTCTCCAGCCTTGACCCACAACAAACCGACCGTCGTAAAGCTTCCAAAAAAGGAACTGAAGTCCTCACAGCTGCAGGCCATGTCGATCTCGCATCCCTCGACCTCAACGAATACGAACAAATGATAGCAGCAGAAATCATCCCACCTTCATCCATCACCACTACGTTTGCAAGTATCGGTGGATTAGATGACGTTGTTGCTTCGTTGAGGGAATCTGTGATTTACCCGTTAACCTACCCCGAGTTATTCAAGAATCAGAGCGGGTTGTTGGGTGCACCGAAAGGTGTGCTATTGTATGGTCATCCAGGGTGTGGGAAGACGATGTTGGCGAAAGCATTAGCAAAGGAGAGTGGAGCGACGTTTATCAATCTGCCGCTGTCGTCGTTGTGAGTGTGTGACCCACCGAAGGTGGGGCCGGGTGGAATCACGGTGGTACTGACGACACGTCAACCCGATCATCTAGGACCAATAAATGGTTTGGTGAATCAAACAAGCTAGTTGCCGGACTCTTCTCGCTCGCTCGTAAGCTGGAACCGAGTATAGTGAGTGCCGGATTGCGACGGCCGGATCTGAACTCCCTCTGACTGGATGTCTGTTCCTCCTCACCTCGACCACCGCGCACAGATATTTATCGACGAAATCGATTCTCTCTTCCGTTCACGATCGAGTAATGATCATGAAGTGACGGGGATGATGAAAGCCGAGTTCATGACGTGGGTGTGATGGGAAAAAGTCGTTGCGTGGAGGGGGGCAGCACTTGTCCTGAACATTGGTCCCCCGCCCTCTCCTAACAGACTATGGGATGGCCTGACATCCGGAGAAGAAACAAGAGTGCTCGTACTTGGCGCCACCAATCGACCGAATGAGTATGTAGTTCGAATATCGGGTTCCCCCTCGATATTCCACACTAACCAACCTCACGCGGCGCCACAGCATCGACCCCGCCATCCTCCGTCGAATGCCAAAACGATTCCCAATCCGTCTCCCCAACTATGAACAACGGCTCAACATCCTCCGACTAATGCTATCCACCACTCCCCTCGCCCCATCCTTCTCATTCGATGAGCTCGCACGTCGTACGGATGGATTAAGTGGATCGGATCTTAAAGAGACTTGTAGGAATGCAGCGATGATTCCGGTGAGGGAGTTGATGAGAGCCAAGGGGTCGGAAGGTTTGGCAGGGATGGAGGCGGCGAGAAAGGAGGTGGGTGTGGGAGAGTGTTGACATAAGAAGGGGGTTCGAAGGCTAATGATTCATTCCCCATTCGTGCCCTTCTCCAGGGATTTAAACTACGACCGCTCGCTCTTCAAGACTTTGTCATCTCAGATTCACACGCTTACAATCACGTTGATCCAAGCCGTCGACAACATCATGATGATCTCGCGGAGCCGGTGGATTGAATGACCGCTCCCGGAGTGGGACAGGAACGTTCTGATAGATCTGGAACATGACACATTATTATGTACGCATTGCGTTCGACACCACATATTACAATCATTCGTTGAAGTCGTTGTCATTGCCGTCGTCGTTACCGTCATCATCGTCGTCATCATCCTCATCGTCAACATCAAAACACCTGCTCATGAACCGCAACATCTCATCGGATCTCACTTCTCTTCTCCGCCTCACAGTGACGTCTTCCACCGCGTCTTTGTTGGTAAGCAGGCGCAGCTCCATCTCGCATTTTCGGCATACCATCCACACCCCGCCACCCTCGCCCCCCTCTCTCAGAGACACGACTTGATGCCAGGATTGACACGATCCCAAGCACATCTCGCATATCCTGCTCGTGGGTTGGATATGATTAGGGGCGAGGGGTCCCCGTGACCACACCTCCTCGTATCGTCGCTGAATCTCTTCGATGGAATAGCTCATGGCTTGGTTCTGTGGAAAAGCGAGGTGGGCGAACGGGTTTTAGACATGGTGCAGATGGAAAGACGACGTGAACGATTCTCACATTCTTTTGAAACTCTCTGCAGATGGTGTTCAAGTCAGGGTTCAGGGTACTCGCATACAGGTGTAAAAACACCTCCATTTCTTCATCCAGAAGCGCGGTCTCCACGGCCTGGGAAAAAACAGAATCAGAATCAGCAATGCCCGCCTGCACGATCCCGTTCGGCACTCACCAGCAAATGCGCCGGCAACTGCGCCTACGTTTCTTGCTGCTGAACACCCAACAGAGACCCCTCCATCTCATCGATCTGTAGCGCTGGACAGGGAGAAGGTGGGCCCGAGAGAATTTCAAAGCCGGGGGATGACATGGCCTCCGCTTCCGCTTCTGCACTCATGTCCATGTTCACATCGGCCTCCGCTTCCACAACCTCCCAACCTGCGCCGCTCGTCGTATGCTCCTCTGCCATTCCTTCGTGTCGGATGGTCCCAAAGCTGCTCGATGTCGGCACAGATGAGGTAGACGATACCGCTCTCGCCGCCTGCTCCAACCCTTTCCTCGCCTCGCTTCGTTGTCTCCTCTGCTCGATCTTCATCCTCTTCGTTCGATTATCATCCAGGAAACCGACGGATGTTCGCATTGTCGGCGAAAGGGACGAGGAAGAGGCGGGCGGAGAGGTGGTACCGTAATACGACGACGTGAGGGAGTATGGTGTTGTACCCTCTGCGTCGAGGACCTTGTCCACGTACTCCTCGGATCCGCCTTCATCCCGATCAAAACCTTCTCTATACATTGCTCGAAGATCCGCTGTCGAGGCGAGTCCCACCGCGGCTGACTCAGGTAGTCTATTCATATTCAGTCCCTTTATCATCGCCGCTCGCACTGCTGGTGACAACAGCTCGAAGATGCCGGGAGATTCAGATGGCTCTACTATGGTAGACATGGGCGTATGAGCAGCCACCGACACTTGACAGCCCTTACCCAGCGGTGTTCCCTTTGGAGCTCTGGGCAGAGGTTCTTGTGACAGTCGTGCGAGGTCCTGCGTCATCTGCCATTCAGGAATCGCTGGTTGTGATCTAGCCTCCCCCGCCCTACTCTCCAAAACCTTTCTCGCATGAGTGGCGAGTCTGGGTCGTGCTCTTGTAGTTGATGGAATTTCCACGCATTGGGAACTAACCGTCGGGTAGGACCCCGATGAAGAGGATGTCATCGAAGACTCAGGCGGATGGATAGCATAGGAACCAAATGAAGAGTATGCCGTTGTCTCCGTGAACTGAGGACGAGCAGGGAGACGACTGGTGAACGAGGGAGACATCGCCGCATCCATGAAATGAGGACGAGCGAGGAGGGAAGGTGGAAACGACCCGGGTGGAGAGGATGATGATGCTGAAGCGGTTGAAGCAGGCGTAAGGAACGATGCGGATAGTAGTATGTCGGAAACGTCGATGAAGATGCTTGCAGGCGGTCGGTATACGTTCTGTGATGCGAGCGTGGAAGCAGGTGGGCGCATACGAGCTGGTTCCGACGGTGGAACTGGAAGAGCATTCGCAAATTGGCGAGTCAAGGGAAGATGTGGAGATTTCGATGGAGGAGATGAAGAAATACTCGCGCTGCCTGTGAGAATCGGCGGAGGATCATTCTGCTTTGATTCCGTTGAAGTCGATCTTGTACATCCAGGTAACGGATTTTGTCTGATGGGAAGTATGAGGACGGATCCCTCCGCTTGCTGTCCACTTTTCATCTGTTCTTTCCGCGCGTGCCTCCTCGCTCGTTTTGCAATCCGTTTACTTGCCTGCTTTGCCTTCTCTACTGTCTCTGCTTCTCTCTTTGCTTTTTCCCCTGCGTCTTTCACACTCTTCGCTTCGGCCTTCTTCAACATGCTTGATTTTTGCCTTGCGACGATTCGTCCGCTATGCAACTCCTCGATCAGTTCTTCTCTTGTTCGATGTCGATAGTCTCTGCTGTGGTGCAAAGTTCATATCTTCCTTCAGCCCATCAAATCAGGAACCTCAACGCCATTAGCTCCTCACCTGAAATCAAGCTCAAAAGCCGAGAGCTTTCCGTCTGATAACATTCCCTTGTCCTGCAGAGAGTTTTTCACCCAATCTCTCAGCACAAGACGGATGTCATCATCTTCTTTCACTTTCATGACATTGTCTATGAAAATCTCAATTTCAGCAGACATAACCACATCCTCCGTGAGAGAAGGGTCACGATCAAGGACGACGTGGGTGATATATTTAGTAGGCTTTGTGACGATTTCTCCACCGTTTACCTGTTAATGTTGGGGAGCAAAAGTCCAATTAGAATACGATGGGAGGCGCGCTTGTAGCTCCTGACATCCGTGGAACCGCTACTCACCTCGATCAACTTTCTGAGGGCCTCCTCCTTACATCCCTTCATTCTATTTGAGTAGATGCAGAAGACGCATCCTGTGAATGGCTGAGTCAACGCCATGGCGGGACTCCCATGAGAAGAGGAAGAGACGACAGCGATGCTAGCGAGACGTTCGACGTTGATGATGATGTGGTGTTGAGACGGTGATTACAACTTTCGATCCGTTCGTCGCGTGGTATTAAACGCGTTACTTGTCTTTTCATGTTTCAGATTCCATTTGCCCACCGTCGTCAGTAGCATATGCCCGAGTCTTCTGTCCACTGCCTTGTTCGCCAATCAGTAAACGAGCATGACATTCGATCACATACATTAGGTTATTTTTTTTTTAAACACAATTTGTAGACGTTCTCCGGCGTATATATCATCGAAAGCAGAAACAAAAGAGTGACTTTGAAGGGCGCTGATCCACCACTTCTTCAAACGTCGAACGCGCTGCTCCTCCATCCTTCCTCCCTCGCCTCCCTCCTCTTCGTCTCCCTCATCTCAGCAGTCAACCTGGCGCCCTCTCTAAGGCCTTTACCGGCAGCATCAGCGGCGTCGTTCTTGACTTGCTTGAGCGTGGTCGCGGCGGAACCTGTGGCTTCCTTCATCTTGGCCTTGAATCGGTCACGAGAGGTCTCGATGCCGACTGGCTTGCCCGGGAAGAGCTGGTAGAGAAAAAGGCAAGATAGAGGACGCTCAGTCGATGTCGCGTCGGCGTAACCCCATCCTCCTGCACTCACATCCTCATCAACACCGACATGCAAGACATACTCTCCCTTCCTTCCGTACTTGACGATACCTTTACCGCCCAACCTGGTCGAACCGGTAACGGCTGCCAACTTGGTGGTAGGGAAGATCGAGTTGGAGAAGACGGCCTTGAGGTAGTTGGATGGAGTGGGTCGAGCGTTGGTAGCTGCGATGGTTCGTTGTTGAAGAGCGAAGAGCTAGGAGAGCGGCGCCGGGAAGCAAAGATCAGTTTCCCGCCGGTCCATCCGTCAACAACCGCCGCCCACACACCTGCAAATCCGCATCCTTCAACATCTCCGTGAACTGCATCTCCAAAGTGTTGGTGATGTTATGCAACAAGAACTTCCTGAGAGCCGGCTTGGCCAACCACGTAGCGAACCATTTCTGATTCTGCCTAATCTGGTAATCGAATCCAGAGATGGAGACGTCGACGTTCTTGACAACGAAGAAAGTCTCTCGGTCTTCGGACGTGGCGTTCTCGAGAGTGACGTCAAAGGAGATGCCTTCAGGTCCGAACTGAATGTCGAGGAGACCAGAGTCTTCGAAGGGGAGGAGGCCGGTCTGTGAGGGTGAGGGGGATGATCAGCGCCGACGTTCCTCGATTTCGAAACGTGGACACACACACACACCTTCTTGGAGAACCAGTAGGCGATGTTGGAAGCCTGGACGTGAAGACCCTTGACCCTGAGACGAACCGTAGAATCGTACTCGGATGCGTCTACACGGGAGGTAAAGGAGATGAGTGGGGGTTGGTCGCGTCTCCCTCGGAACCCCAAACTCACAGGTGGCGTAACCCTGGGTGAACTCTACGTCAGGTATCACCCCAAAAAAAAAAAAAAAACACCATCATCAGCCTTCTACCAGCCACCACCACCACCTCCTCCTCCACTCCCTCACACTCACCGAAATCGTTATGCGCGATAAACCTGATAGAGTCCGGGATGAACGACACAGACTCGAGGTTCAAATCATCGATGACGAGATCCACATCCTCCGACTTGAACTCGATCCTCGGGATAGGTATCTCCTTGATGAGTCCGACGGCTCTCGGGATGATGACGTCCACGATATCCCTATACAAACCCGTTCCATCGACACGAAGGGAAGTAAGACCGGCCACACCGGCAACGGCGATATCGTCACCCAACTTTTCGATGGAGAGTACGAGGTCGGAAGTGGTCTTGTCGTCCATGAGAGCGTTGAGGAATGTTTCAATCTCGGATTGAAGAGCGGATGCGTCGGCTTTCCAGGTGGGGTTGGATGTGAGGAGAGATTGTCCATCATCGAAGAGGGATGATGCTTTGCGGTAAGCTCGTTGAGAGACAACGTCTGGTAGCGAGCGGACGAGAAACGGCATTGGAAACAGACCACACGAAGGAAACCAAATCGGAACGACGAGATCAAATTAGAATCAGCAATCACCCCTGCAAGACCCGACCCCCCAACTCTCCACCACTCACATCCCTCATCATGCAAAATCCTATCGAGGAACGCTTCAATCTCTTCAAAGTAAGCCTTCAATTTCGGATCGTCCTTGACATCCTCTCCCGCCTGGAAAAACAGAGGAAAAAAAAAAAAAAAAAAAACCCCTTCCGATCCGTAGGAACGCTTGGAACAATCTATCCGATCTCACTTCCGAACAAGCGATGCAAGCTTACGTTGATCATTTCATCGAGTTACTTCGATCTGCTCCAGGAGAGGAATCCGAGAAGTATGTCAAGGAAATTGATGGTGAGTCTTGCATGGGAGGGAGAGAGAGAGGGAGCAGGAGAGGAAGTGATGAACCTCGATCGGAAGCTGATCCTTCGTTTGGGCATATGACGTTATCAATAGATGCTGGGAAAGCCGCTGAGACTTCCGCTTGAGATCAACATCCCTTCTTCGAGTCCGTCCGATCGTGACGACCCGCGAGGGTCATTCAGGATATAACGATTTCTCAATTACCTCGGATCGGACTGGGCTAGGAATCTTCCCACGGGAGAGAGAGAGTGAGCGAGTGTGTGTGTGTGTAGAGTGGCAAGGATCGTAAGAGATAGATGGAATCGTACCAGTCGATGATATACAATAACTTGATAAGAAGAAAAAAGAAATGTCCCGTTAAGTTGACCTTTCTCAAGCCCTAGTCCAATTCCCCCAAAAAACAAAACTTTCAACCCCTTTTTCTCCCAGGATATCCGAAATCCCTACACAGAATCTCTTGCCAAATCTTCTTACAAGCCTGTTTTACAACCCTCAACCATCATATGGTCAGCTCCCACCCCCCCCCCCTCCCCCCACTTCGATCCCATGAAAAGACACTAACCCCTTCAGCTCGTCCCTCACCAACTCGATCAACCTCCCTCTCAACCTCTTTCCAATCAACGGTCCTAACTCCACTACCTATCACTCCCTTCCATAAAACTCGAATTTGAGATTCACTCCATGAGAAGATACCGGTACGCCCGGAGAGTGCGGGAGGAGTATAGGTGAATGTCGTGGATCGAGGATTGGAATTGAGGAAGTTCTTGAAATGAGTATCACGGAAAGCTTGACGGACGCGCTGGGAGTGGCGAAATGAGGCAAGGTATGGTGGGGTGACTTAGTGATGGAAATGGAAATGAGAGATTGAGGAACGTACACTGATTGTTTTTTCATTCATTCCAGCCGTACACAGCTTATTGACATCTGATTATTCACCAAGGAACGAATCAGTTTCTCCAGATGTCATGAAGAAAAAGCGTCAAACTGTAAGGGTGTTTTGACTGGGGAAGCAAAATCATACCATGATGAATCTGTCTCCAATCTGCTGTTTCATTTCCTTTTTTGATGATCAGATAAACCAGGGTGAATCTCTCAATTGATGTCCAAGGACGACGATAGATGTTCGTTGCTGTTGATCAAGAGAAAAGGAGAAAGGTGAGTGTGGGCAAAAGAGGGATGCCGTAAAGAATGAAGACTATGGTCAACATACTTTCTTGAGTCGTTTCATCGTCACTATCTTGAATCTCTATCAAGGTGTTTTGCTTGTCATCTTCCTGCGTGTCCATCTGAGTGACGATGTCATCCTTGAGAGCGTGATCGGAGGATGGTAGGAGATCAGTACGATCTTGAATACCTGCAATCGTTGTCTCTGTCTCTCCAACCTCCTCTTTCAACCTCTCCTTCCCCTCCCCTTTCCCTTTCCCTTTTCCTTTCTCCCTCCGCTCCTCTTCCAACCTCTCAATCTCTCTCTTCTCTTTCTCATCCCACCACTCCCAAGCCAAACCCATATGTCGTTCCGTCACTCCGAACCTTGATAACCCACTATCATTCAACCAATTTTGTACGGTCTCGTGATGAGTGGCGTGGATTCTGTGTTGACGAATGAAATCGTAAAGATCTTCCCATGTTTGGGAGCAACGAAGAGTGGGAGGTAGGTCGATGAGAAGCCATGGTTCGGAGCTTTGGAGGATCATTTGATGGTCTGTTGGGATCGTTACAGTGAGGTATGAATGGCCAGTGAGCGTTTTACTATATCTCTTGATTACACCTCTTTCGGAAAAAGCTCTCCCACCTTGTGTCTGATCTGTCAGTTCCCAATTAACATACTTTTCAATGTCCACTGGTTGTTTGATTGCTTGATCAGTGGTTGTTAGAGTATTCATCGGTTGATCGATTGAGGGGTGTTTGTGGTGATTGGGTAGGAAAGTCGATCGAGATGTGCTAGCTGAATCTGGAGAGTCGATAATGTCAAGGAGTGGTTGAGGAATGGGTGATGACATGACGTTGATGAAGTTGGGAGGACGTGGATGTTGTCCAGTGAAACCTGGTAACCATCCGCGATCAATCATTGCATCAATAATCGCCTGGATCAATCCTACGCGTCCGTGTTTCAAGTGGACCGTTTCAGTCCTTTGATCGCTCTTCTGTTCGCACAATCGTCGTCACGGCGCATTAGTCCCTTGTTTGCTCACTCTCCAATGTTTATATCATTGAGGGGACTGCATCGTATATATTTCATTCCTATATATCCTTCTCACGCACGCCCGCTATATTCCGGATGTCAATCTCGAAAAATTCCTATTACGTTCCAATATCTACGCAGAGACCAGCGGCGTCTTCATCGTCGTCATACCTCACTGTCGCTTCTTCGTGGAAGACGAGTTTGAAGAGACAGTTCGACCCTTCGACATGACCTTTCGTCGTAGACGCATCATATGAGTGAAGAGTACGTAGAGTGCTGTATACGTAACGGAACGCATGATGCCACGTTTTTTTGGGTATTAGGTGAAATGAGCTCGACCGAGGGATAAAATGTCCCTTCCATTCCTTCACTCACCCGGCCACCAACCAAAGAAAAGAACCAACACTCCGATATCCCGTGCTCCCCACGCACCCTTGATCGGCATCCTCATCCCTCCTAAGACACCCTTCTTCCTGCGAAGGTGGGCACCGAGAGAAGGTAAGAGGGTACGAAGGGGTGGTAAGGTGGAGAACATGAGGAAAGCTTCGGATCCGGCTCCGAGAGGATAGAGGAGGTAGAAGGTGTTGTAGCTGTGGAACAGAGAAAAAGGAGGAACCCGTTAAGTGTACTTGAACTGTAGTGGGGTTTCCTCTTTTTTAAAATCTTCGACTTACCGCAACCACGAGAGAACCTTTGGCTCGATGCCCATCAAAGCAAACGCGTAGAACGAGTACCGGATGACCTCGGTTATTGACCAAGCGAGGATCATGGTAGTGAATAGAGGGTGGTAGTGTGTCTGGGAAGCGTGTAGTCCTCATATGAGTATCCGAAACATCACCAGCCTACTCACTCACGCCACACGTAAACTTACCTCCTGACAAGTCTCCACGATTCCCCAAACCATCCAAATTCTGCTAGCCACCTGCATTGCCACCGTCATTGGGTCACTCCTAACCCACCCGGTGAGTGCATGTATGACTTCCAACAACGCTCCTGTCTGAGTGAGCACGACGAGTGGTCCGAGACCTTTGTAGTCGTAGGACCCGGAGAGGTGGTTGATGACGGATTGAAGAGGCCATGGTAGAGTGGTGGTGGATAGCGGTGTCTTGCGAGTAGCGAATGATGATAGCTTGGATGCGCCGAGGTGGAAGAGGGAGGAGAGTTTGGAGGTGGCAGTGGTAGGAAGGACGCGAGATTGGGAGAGTAGGTCGGATTTGTCGTGGATGACGAGGAATTGGATGGTCCGGATGAGGACTAGTCCCCAGAAAGCACAGGAGACGACATTATAGGCCAGAAGGTAGGTCTTGAGTACGAGTGGTTGGGCTAAGGGATGGAAAGCGCCGCGTTAGTCGTTGGGTCCTGTTTTATTTTGTGACCGAGACAGATGAAATGACGAGGAGCGAACTCTTACTCTTTTTAGTTGACCCGCTGCGTCGTGCCGCTGCGAGATCAGTGGGTGGAGGGGGTACTGACTCGTTGAGTTTGTCTGCTCTAGCCATGGTGTTTCTATTATGATGGTGATGGTGATGGTGATGGTGATGAATGTTATATGGGGATTTTGTCGTCGAGGATGCAAGCTCAAAGGTCCAGTGATGACGTAAGACAGCGACCGCGTAACCACCAAAATGTTGATTCAACCTTCCGTCTTGACATCCTCCCTCATTCTGCATTCATCTGGCAACACCATGTCCAGCTCACCACGGCAACGAGGTCGCTCAACGCACGCCTCCATCGACCCATATTCCACTTTCATCCGCTCCCTTGACGTCCATCGCACCAGCGACCTCGTGCGTCATCTTCTGCCCAACGATTACACTTCCTCGGCGGCGAGCAGCGTAGAAGGGTTCAGCGATAGTGATCTAGATATCGAGGGGCGAGATGTGGAGAGGACACCGACAGGGAGGATTAAAAAGCGGAAGTCAGTGATAGAATTGGAAGTAGACGATGAAAGCGAAGCGGATGAAGCAATATCCGCTCGGATACCGTCTAGTGCGTAATTGTCCCGTCAATAGATTACGAGAAGTCACCCACCCTCACTGATACTCTCCTACACTCTAGAACAATCTCAATCCCGCCCTACCTCCACAAACTACCGGATCCAACTCTCCACGCTCTGGCCACTTCCACCATCCGATCTCCCGCCCGTTCCTTCTTCATCACTGATAACGGAAGTCGCTCCCATCGCTACTTCCCTTATCCGTAAACGCGGTCTTCACTTCCCACCTCCACGTAAGCCTGGTATGAAACAGAAGTACCCGAGAGTCCCGGTTGATTTGGAGAAGGTCAGACGGGAGGGGATTTGGGTGACGGGTGAAGATTTAGGAGACGGGAAGAGAAGATGGAGCAAGTACCCGAAGAAGGTCAGGCAGAGGTTGATGGCACGAATGGAAGCCTCAGAGACAGCTGAAGCCGGAGAGGAGGATGACGAAGAAAACGCAATGGAGGATGGGAAAGAAGATGACGACGATGAAGAAGCAGAAAAAGAATTCCAGGATGCGAACGACGGAGAGCGTGATTCCTCGGAAATCGACGACGAAAATCAGGAACGGTTCTTCAAACGACGACGAGTGAATTTCACATTAGACACAGAAGGGTCATCGGATCACGAGAGCACGCATGCTGATACCACCACCACTGGAGGGGAAATCATACTCCCTAGGGATCTTGCGCAAAACGTCATTGTCTGGCTGAACGCTGTCCTCCTGGAATTGGCGTTGGCGATGCCGGAGGTAACAGGAAAGGAGTTTGTTGATCTGCATGCGGTGGATTGGAAGACGATGGTTGATACTGTGGCGATGAAGGATCACAGGGATTTAAAGTGAGTGCTGGAGGTGGTGGTGCATTGGGGAGGTGGATGGAGATGTTGACCCGTACGTTTTATCATCTGTCGATCAGAGTGGCCGTCGCAGCAGAAGAACGCTTGTCGAAGCTTTATGGACCAAGACCATCTGCAGAAGGTACGGGCGGATGGTATGGCTCCTTTGGTTAGCTGCTCTTTTGGCTCACGCCATCCCTTGTCATAGATCACAAAGACGTTCTCATCTCCCGCCAAAGGTCCATCCATTCATCCCGTCTCGCCGCTCTCGCCATCGAAGCAGAGCTATGCCCTGATTCCCTGGGCGAATTCAAGCCGCTGGGGCCTCCGATACCGATCGCGATCAAGGAGCGAAAGCCGTGGACTAGGAAGGTGCATGTGGACGGGAATGGCACGGGTGAAGGTGAGAGTGGATGTTGGAGATCGTACACTCATACCGACCCTGACGTTGTTTTCAACGGCTAGACACTCCACCACCAAAGAAGAAACGCGGACGACCTCGCAAGAATCTAGCGGTGAGCAGCACGACCACCACTGCTGTCATTGGGACAGTCGGAATATGATCGTGGTCGATCAAGTGAGATATACCCAATGTATCATTGACGTCTAGATGATCCTGGATCGTATGGCCATCTGCTCCTTGGCCTCCTGTGTCGGATGAAACTCGCGGACCATTAACGATTCGCCACCCGGAGTGAGAAAGTTCTCCTGCAGCAACCCCGTTTCACATATTCCCGAGCATTGGCCACCATCATTGACCATCATTCATCATCATTCATCCAACAGCAAACAATCCCTCACTTCTCACTGCCCACTTCGACCCACATCCCACCGACAACGATGTCTGCAGCCCACACTCAGAAACGTCGCGCTGCAGATCCCATCTCCACTGATCACGCCAAACGAGTCAAGCCCCTTGATGAAGAGGAGAGGAGACATGGTCTCAGCAACCTTTTCGTTTCTCTTAAAGTACATCGTGGGAGCAAGACATATCTCAAAGACGATGGACAGTTAGTCGCTATCGAACATGCACATCACCAATCATCGCCGGTGGATGAGCGGAGCGACGATGTAGGCGCTCCTGGTTGTCGTGAGTCCTTTGCCAGCCATTAGACCCTGATCAACCGTATCTGATGACCGTTTGTCTAAAGCTCCTACGCTCAAAACATGCACCCAACCGACTCCCTTCTTCATCGCCGACCCTTGCATTCCTCAGCAGTTCTCTGAAGGTGTTGATGAGTTTTTAGCTAGGCGTGGTTTGAGACGAACCAAGGCGGTTGAGGATTATCAGAGGGATATTGTTGTCCGACAGGAGCAAGAGAGAACGCAAACGCCTGTTCAACACGCAAAACCGAATGGTGGCGTTGTGAGGAAGGACATGCATTCGGAGGTACAATCACGGGAAGCTCTGTTCAGGTCCGCGACACCAACGGTTGATGATACGGACGATGATATCGTTCAATTTGCTCTGGGTGAAGTGGTTTCTCCCCGCCAGGGTGGGAAGATCAACCACGAAGTAACTTCTGGTGGTGCTCAACCAAGCGGTCATATTCACCTGAACAAGAGTCCTGACAGCCAGACGAACAGGAACACCAATCTTCAGGACAATGGCAATTCCCACTCAAACGGGAATTCCAATTATCAAGACATCCTTGAAACACTCTCAAGCAGCGCCTCACCAGCACTCCGGGAGGTCACCGACAAAGAGATGGAAATCCAGAGTTTTGGACAGAGACAGCGAGGTGGTTCTTCGACTGCTAGTGATGTCGGAAGGTTGTGGTTACGTGAAGAGATCAAATTCTTCCGGAAATCGATGTTTTTGTACGGGGAGGATGATTGGGTTTCGATGAAGAAGAGGATGAATAATCGATTCAAGCATTCAGATTCTTGGTCTATACCTGTGAGTCGCGATAACGTCCGAAGAGGTTGGCTAGACTGGTGACCGTTGATCATCCGTACCGTCTTTATCTCCAGTTAATGAAATCCAGATGGGTGTTAGAGAAGACAGCCATGATCGCCATTCTCTCCAATTTAAAATTCGATAAGAAGTCGAACAGAGGAGAACCGATCGACGAGGTGGTCCCGACAAATGAAACCACCAACGACTTGATGACTATAGCGGCTCCTTGCCTAATCAAATGGGTTTGCTTTCACGGTTCCGATAAAGGAGAATGGGATGAAAAGAAATATCATGATTGGACACGAGCGTCTTGGTATCTGTCCGATAGATTCGACGAGCTAGGTAAAAAATTCCCTGGTCAGTTTTGTGATCAGATGAAGACGGTCGATCCGAGGTTGGTTTGGGAGTTTTGGGTGTCATTGAAAGACATGTTGATCAATGCTCCGGTTCTTGACGTGAGTTGTTTTTGGATATTCCAAGAATTAATAGCGTTCAAGCTGAAGTGATTATGGATTTCTTTGGTATAAGGTCGAGGACCCAGATCTTCATTCTGGAAAGTACGATAAAGATTCTTGGCCCGCTTAATTAATCCTTACAATCGTCCGCCAAAAGATACTTTACAACCTTCTTGTTCTCTCGTGTTCTCGATATCTTTTGTCAATCCTCCCTCCATGCAACTTCCCCTCTCGTCCACCTCTCATACCATATCGCTCGTTTATGATAAATCTTTCTTGCTGCTTTAAAAGTCCGAACGAACTCCTCTAGAGACATCTGTGAAATGATTGGTGGCACGACCATGAGCAATCCAAGAATCCAGAGATGAATCGGGACTGTGAACTCACATTTCCACCACTATTACCACCTCCACCAACACCACCACCACCACCACTCGTATTCCCAAAAGCCGGACTGTCGACCCTAGAATTCAACCCACTTCCTGATCCTCCATCCATAGGTCTTTGCGATTCGATGAATTCGGTTGCCATTTGTTCGGTCAAAGCATCTTGATCGTTCATCGCATGTCTGAGACGAAGATGAAGGAACGAAGGACGATATTTCTGTGTAACAGGTGGAGGGTGGGGAATTCGATGAGACGATTGTAAGAATTTAGTGAGGGGGTTTGAGTGCGGAGCATAAAGGGATAGACCAACTTGGTATACGGAAGATTGCTTCGATTCAACTTCTTTCCATCGATCTTGGAGATGCAAAGCTGTTGTATAAGCTGAAGTAGTGGATGTTCTTAGAGCTATGAGTTCCGGTTGAAGTGATAGATTCTGTTCTTTACTTCTCAAACAACCATCAACTCCTCGCTTGAGCACTGGATTGAACTAGAAACACTCACTAGCTAAAGTTTCATTCTCCCTACTCAATCTTTCATGCTCATCTAACACCCCACCGATCTCAGGTAGACTGTAGAGAAAGGCTTGGAGGAGATTCTCGTCCGAGAGGAGATCTTTCAGATCATTTTCGGAGAGGTGGGAGAGGGTAGGGAAACGTTGCAGAAGCGGGGTAGTCATTCTGGGTTTGATGGGAGACGAGAGGATGGGGTGAGTTTTTTTTTTGGTTCTCAGATGGAGGGCCCTCAGGACAGGTCGGTGAGACTTACTCATTGGATGTTGAAGGGAGAGCTATCGGAGGCAACCAGCGGGAAGAAAAGGAGAGGGAGGTGTGGAAGATAATTTAATTGACTGTGAATGTTGTGCGACGTTGTTACTGAACTGTCAGTGCGGAGGAGACTAACTCGCTCACTTCACTCGGCGATTCACGGTCTAGCAACTCCGTCGATTCCCTCAGCTGAATACTCGAAGAGTTCATCCTTTACCAAACATCACCACCATATACTCTGCATGCTCTCTCGCCTATCCCTCTTATATCGACATCTACCCACTCCTATCATCCACCTACGTACCCTCGCTCACTCATCACCATCCCCTGACTTCTCCATAATGTCCGTGACGAAACCTTACGAGGATATCTTGGAACGTCTTCCTGACAAGTTTCGGGAAGCAAAGGAGAGTGGGGAGTTGTTGTTCTTCGAGAGTGAAGTCAAGGAAGTGGTGCAAAATGGTCGCAAGGTAGGTCATCTTCTCCGATCTACCGCGCTTGGAAGGTGGTTGGTATATACGTTGACCATCATTGAGAAAAACCTTTTTAGTTCGAAGTACGGATTTGTCCAGCCTTGGCAAACAAATCAGAAGCTGTGAAAGAAGCCATGTCTTCTGTTGGTGTAAAGAACGTCAAGGACAAGGAAGTTAAAAAGTCGAGTCCATTCGAACCGCCGTATGTTGAGGAGCTGCATGTAGGTACTGTTGAGGGATTCGATGGAGAGGAGGGGATGGCTGTTTTGGTGAGTGGAATCATTTCGAGGATGGGAAAGGAACTGATCGATGATAGTTATTGGTTACAGTTGAACAAGGTATGCGAAAAGATATATGAGACTTTGGAACGTCTTCAAACCTTGCTTCTAACCACTCCAAAAAAAACATCAACCCACACAGTACTCCGTTGTCCCTCAACATTTCCTCCTAACATCGCTAACCCGTCAACCTCAAACATCTCCTCCCTCTCCCTCCCAACTCCTCACGATATACCTCCTTCTCCTCACCGCATCGGAACATCCAACATCCCCACGGAATTTGTTAGCTTTCTATAATGGAGGGGAAGGTGGTGGCGCGTCGCAGGATTGGAGACATGCTCAGGTTATCCCGGTAGGAAGGAGAGGAGCACCTGTGGAATCTTGGTTGGAGGGTATTAGTGGTCCGAAAGGTGAGAGAGCGGATTTCTCTACCCCCCTCACGCTCCTCCTCCTCCTCCTTCTTCTTCTTCTCCACGAAAGCAGCTGATTGAAACACTTCCAACAGATAAAGCATTCCCTCATCCTACATTACCCTACCTACATCTCCTATATCGTCTCCCATCACCCACTTCAATCCCTTATCCACCCACCGAGGAATCGATGGAATTGGTATTGATGGCGTTGGCTAAAGGGTTGATGGCGTTGTTGGATGAGATGTTCGATGCAAGGAGAAGAGGAGAATGTGGAATTGAGGGAGGTTGGAATTTATTGATGACTTTGTTAGTGGATTTTCTTCCCCTTCCTTCTTCCTTTGCACCGATTCACAGAATGCTGGGTGGTTTTTCTTCTCTTTTTTCTTTTTTTTTTCCCTCGCTAATCGGAGTTTGATTCCTTCCTTTTCTTTGAATAGAAACCATCTTCATTTGATACCACGATCAGCCCCATCATTCCCACTCCCACCTCACACGCTCGAATTGAACTCCCTAGCTTACGCTGGATTACTCCTCGTCAAATCTGCAGAAGAGTTGGATGCGTTGAAAGATGTTACGGAAGGGAAAGGATTGGAATCCGTTTTGGAACGATGTGGAGTTCCGAGAGCTTGGGGAGAGAAGGGAGAGGAAGAGGAGGGTCCGTTGGCGGAGTGAGAAGGAGATCGTGGGGCGGGCGGGGGGGGGGGTGGGGGGTTGGGAAGAGGGGAAGGGAAACTAGAGGGAAGGAGGAGTTGAGAAGTAGTTTGGATAGATGGAGGTAGGGGTAGAGTGATGAAATCATGAGGATTTACATTCTTCATCTTCATCCTTATGCAACCACCGTGATATATACACAAGTCCTCCTTTTACCGGTTTGCTAAGCATTCTGTTCAACGCCTCTTATCCATTGAAAGAAATGCCTTTTTTCTTTTCCTTCTTCTTTCGCAACGGTTATCTAAATGCATATACGAAGTCATCTAAAACCATCCATGCAAGTCAGAAAAGAACATCTTCTAATTTACAAAATCTTCCTATAACACACCCCCCCCCCTTTTTCTACTTCTTTCCCAAAACCTTGACTCGCTCATCCAAAGGTTTGAATTCCTTTGGACCAGCAGTACCTGTTGGTTTACCGAATGGCATTTGAGCGATCAAGTTCCAAGTGACTGGGACGGCGAATTCGGTTTGAACTTTTTGAGCGATCAATTCGTTGTAATGTTGAAGAGAAGCTCCGTAACCTTCCTTCTCTAAAGCGGTCCAGACGACGAATTCGACCACTAAAGACGTTGGGAGGTGGAGGAGAGAGAAGATAAAGAAAAAAAAAAAAAAAAAAAAACCTCCCCCACCGTCAGCTCTCACCCCAACCCCCCTTTCTCGCTTCGCCCAAACCAAACCCACCTTCTTCGCCGTCTTCAAAACCGGATCCAAACTCTTCCCAGCCAACCTCTCAACGAACGCTTTCAAATCCCTACCTGCTTGCTCAACCCTTCCATCCTCATCATCCACATCCGTCTTCTCCTTGGTCTCATCAACAGCATCCTGTACCTTGTTTACGTATTTCTTGAACAGGGAAACGAGGGTATTGATTGAATCGTGGTATGATTTATTCTTTTGAGCTTCGGTGACGATGGCTTGGAGTCGTTGGATGAGTTGATCTTTGGCTTCGTCTGAATCCGGGAGTTTCTCATCAAAGTACTGATAGGCAAAAAAAAGAAAAAAGGAAAAGAAGAAAACAAAGAAAAAGGAAAAAAAAAAAAAAAAGAAATTGGGTTTCATCAATGACCTGATTTAACTGAAAGAGGAGAACGACCCCCGGCCCCCCAAACTCACATTCTTAACATCTCCAATAACCCCATCAACCTTCTCCCTCCCTTCCGCTTGTAATTTCCCAGTCTTGGCATGATAAACCGTATCTTTACCCTTCTTCTCCATCTTCTTGAAATCAACACCGTTCTCACGTTCTTTCTCCGTAGGTCTGGCTTTGGATGCTGCCTGATGACGGGGAGTGGTAGAGTCGAGGTAGGTGGGTGGATGGCAGGGTTTAAAAAAAAAATTAACGGTTTATTTCTTTTTCTTTTTTCTCTTTCACACACTCACATCACCAGCATTCTTCGCCACTTGATCACCTAAATCAGCCAAAACATCCCTGGTCAACAAGACGATATCATTACCCAATTTCCTGAACGCAGGAGATGTGATGAGTAAATTGGCGATTGTCTTGAATGATGATATAGCGGTTTGACTATCTTTGGTGAGTTCACGTTTGGATGGAGTTGAAGATGAGGGAAGGCCTGTTTGGGAAGGATTTTTCCAAAAAAAAAAATGAACACGAGAAGCCGGAAGAGAGGAGAGGAAAGGGAAGAGAAGAGAGGAAAGGGAAGAGATCGTTAAGGAAATCCTTTCTCTTTTTGAGTGCAGAATCATCTCGACCCCCATCCCAAAAACCCCCCCAACTCACCCGTCTCAACATCCAAATCACTCTCTGAAAACTCCCACAATATATTCTGTAACAAATCATCACCATTCTTCTCTTCACCCCATTTCTTAACACCTCTCAACACCTCTTTAAAGTCACTCAAAACCCTACTCCCTTCTTCACCCAATCTAGCAGTCCTTGATGAACCACCTGACGGTTTCAAGAAATCCGAAGAGATGGCTAGATCGATGAGTGCTGAGAGTTGAGTTTGAGATGGGAGTTTACCTGCTTTGTAGGCACCGAGTGCGTGTGAGAGTTGGAGACGGGTGGATTGGGATGGGAGGAGGGAGGAAGGGTTGGGAGCGTGGGTTGGAAGGAGTGGAGTACGTTCTGACATGGTGGAAGTGGGAAGTGGTAGGTTGGTGGGTTTGTCGTAATGGTTGAACGGTGGATGTGAGACGAGTGGGAAGATGGTTGACTGATTGATTCTACAGAGCTTTAATACATTCCCTGGATGGGGTGGGCACTTTGGTCCCTGGCTGTGTGCGCCGCCACTGCCCACTGCCCGCTGCCCACTGCTTCGATCCCCCCTCCCCGGTTGCTGATGATGACGACACCCACCTCCCCCATCTCAATTCATATTTCATTCCCGCCAGTCGTCATCGTCATTCCCCAACCCCCGCGTCATCCACGTGCACGTGACACAGTGTCAACGGTGACACGTCAGACTCCTCCACCCACCCACCCACGTTTAGTTAGTTAGTCACCCTTGATTCTTCATCTCCCTCAACTTCCTCATCCTCTCCACGTCCCTATCCTTCCCCTTCCCATCCACTCCTGTAGCTTCAATCACCGCATCACTACTCAACCTCATAAACACATTCCACTTCTTCTCATCACCAATCGTCGTCATCCCCGTCGTACCTCCATTCTCCAAATCCCTCCCTCGCATCAAAGCAAGTCGAACAAGCCTTTGAATATCAAGGTTGGTAGGATCGATGGTGGATCCGAATTTAGCAGATGAGGTTGTATATTCGTGTCCGTTGTAAACGATCGTAGAATCGGGTAATGTACTCAAGTAGGTTAAAGCGGAATTCATCTCTTCAGGTGTCCCTTCAAAGAATCTACCACATCCACCTTGGAAAAGTGTATCCCTGAACCCCAAACCATCCTCATTTTTTTCAAAATCAGCATCTACCCACAACCCATGTGAAAATCCTCCATCCCAATTCCTCTCTCCCAACTCACCCAGTGAAAACACCCTTCCTCTCGCCATCATCCACAACCCAACATATCGAATCTTGAGTATGACAAGGTGTAGCCATCGCCTTGACTTTGATTCCATTCCCGATCGTAAGCGTCGCTCCATCCGAGATGACGGTGTTGGTTCCTGGGGAAGACGAGCCGGCGTAGGCTTTGATAGAGGGAGAGGGAGGGGCGTTGGCGAGCTTGAGATGGGGGAGGGGGAGGGGGAGGGACGGAGGGAGCGAGGGAGGCGAGGGACAGGAACTTTCAACGTGTCGTTTAATGATATATCATACAGTGTAACACTCACGAATTGCTTGTTACCACCTGAATGATCATCATGATGATGAGTCGTTAACAACGTGGTGACCTAGAGGAAAATTATTCGAAATGACCAAAAAAAAAAAAAAAAAAGAAGGGTGAGGGAGGAATGGAAGGACGATACGATACCGAGTCCCGAGGGTTTTGTCCGAAAACAGAATGTCGTAGTATAAAATAAAAAAGGATGGAGGAATGAGAATCGGAAGTTAGTATGCTTGTGTAAACGAATCTTCGCGCTTCGTTCCTTTGGAAGTAAATTATCCTAAGCTCCGCGGAATTCTCTCTTTTGAACACTTGACTCGCTTTGACGAGTCCCATTCTTGGCATCCATTCCCCAGGAGTCTTTCTCTCCTCTCTCACAGGTCAACCCCTCCTTCTCTTCTCTCCTTTACTCTCCCTGTCATCTGTCTTTTATCCTCGTCATTTCTCATCCAACACTCATCTCCCTCTCCAATCCTATCCCCGCTTCCCATCTCTCAAACAGGGAAAAAGACGAACTAATCCAAAGCATCCAACTCCCCAATGATCTCCCACCCCACCTGTCACATCTTCAAATAGAAGAATCTTAAACCACCACGAGAAGAAGCTCGGATGTCTGCATCCATAAGGATGAACGGGTTCAGAGCGTGATTCCGATTGATTGGAAGAGAATTTGGAAGTGGTTGAGCGAGAAAATCAAAACGTTTCCTTCCTTCCTTCCGTCTCCATCTCCCCTCCACTTCAATCCCCGTCCTCTCCCGACCACCAACGCCCCTCATTCCCAGACCCACCTTGACTCCCTTCTCTTCAACCAACTTCCACATCCCCTTCCAATCATACGGGTCTATCACGGCTGCCTCTTTGGTTTTATCATCCACCAGGACTGTGATGCGTGGAGGGGTGGTGCTGTTAGTTTGGGTGGGAGAAGTGGGAGAGAGGAAGCGGAGGAAGGAGGACGGGACTCACGATACATCCAGTTATCGGAACGAGCGAGGAGTGGATAAACCTATTCCCAACACCCGCAGCCAACCATCAAAAGAGGTCCCCGAAACAACCACAAGTCATCACAATATCTACCATCAGTCTTCCATGCATCTAAATCCACCCCACACTATACCAAACCTCACCTGCATTTTCGAACTTTGAATCTCAGCAAAAGATCTAGAGAAGACTCTGTTGGAATAAGGTAGGATGGTACGGATTGATCTAAGCACAGATGGTGTGAGCATAGATAGAACGACGATGAGAAAGGCGATGATGTAGATTGTTCGCATAGATGAGATGGAATTCAAGCAAGGGAGGAGATGGTAACACGGGAGAGTGGAGGTCAATTCCGTGACGTGAACCACGTGGGCCTGGCCTTGGGATGCAACATTCTCGAATTCGTATCCTTGTCGATATCAGGTTAAAGATTTTCATATCCACCTACCCGACCTACCATCTCACCACCACCATCCATCTTCATCGCTGATTAACATTTCCTCATCATGTCCATTCTACCCACTAGCATTCTCCGGACTCGAACTTCACTCCGACGAATCTACTCTTCCCCAACAACCACATCACTCCTCGCTCGGTTCTATACAACGACAACACCCGCACCTCCCATCCCCACATCCCCCTCGCCCTCCCATCTCACTTCCATCATCTCATCCGCTCCTAACCCACTCACCCAACTCTACCTCCACTGGTTACATCATTCCCACTCCCTCCCATTCCCTCTCCCTCCATCCCTGACACCCCCAACCAAATCCCTCGCCGGATTGAAACTCTACACCTTGCTCACGCATAGTGAGGTGGCGAGGTATATGGAGGTGATGGAGGGTATGGAAGGTGTACGATGCGATGTCAAGGATATAGAAGAAGAAGGAGGAGAGGATAGGAGAGGGATGGAGGAGGAACTGATGAGTGGGAAAGAATTGGAATTGACATTCGAATGGGAGAATTGGGAGTTGGCGAGGAGATTCATCGAGAGAACGTTGGAACTATCAGAGGTTCATGATGTGAGTGAGAGTGGAAAAGCAACGTCCCCAATATGCCGATGATATCCAATTGATCATTCTTCTTTCGGCACAAATCAGCATCATTGTAAAATAATCCTTCAACCCCTACCTCAACCACACCCTTCCCCTTCCAAATTCTCCATAACAATCCAAACCCACACACACACACCCTTACTTCCCAAATCCTCTCCTACTTCACTCCCTCCTTCCAATGGATCAGGAGGACCACCTGCAGCGCCAGGACCCGGATTGACGCGGAAGGATTTCTTGTTGGCTTGGGATTTAGCGAGGGTTGGATGTGAGATGAGAGAGGAGACTAAGGAATTGAGTGAATTGGAGGGAGCAGGGGTAGGGACGGAAGATGGCTTGTGAGAGGAGGGGGATGCCGGTCGTTGATTTGGGGTCGTGGATTGTAAGCGAGAGGAGAGAAATGAAGATGGTACGGCAGTGTAAGAAGTGATTTGACGTAGCACCATACATCGGTCTGTAGTCATTGTGACATGAACAACAACTCATATAATCACCTGAATAAGAACATTCGACACACTGCTCCTTTATAATCCTTTTTTTTTTTCCGCCACAGACATATTGACACCCTTTGCGAGCGGGGAGAACTCGCAGTGATTATCGACTAAGTCTTCAGCCCACTCGCGAATCGCGCTTGTCATCGCTTGGCATGGAGAGCCCGGCTGACTAGCCCAACTTTTGAAAGTCCTTCGGGATGGATTGACTGGATTGCCGGAAGATCCCAAGGAGGTTTACCAAGACGGTCAAAGGAAAGGAACCCCCTTTTTAGCTCTGATACGCTAACACACAACCTACTCCCAACTCCTCTTTGTTCCAGAGGATCAATGGGGGGATGATAGCTTCAATAAGCAAATTGGTCGGAGTTAGTGGCGACCGGTGTGTAGCTGAGGCAAAAGCGTGATCAATATGGAATGGATTCCAACCTTACCCTGGCTTATACATCATCCAAACACTCAGTATTCAATTCTTGACACATGTCTGACTCAATGCCGATATTCTGCAATAGCTGCCCACAGTGTCCTCTTTCCAAATGTAAATGCAGCCTGAAAGTCACTGTGGGTGTCGAGAATGATCGGTTCCGAACGATACACAAGCTCGACCAGAACGGCAACCCCGACAAACTCTACCGCGACCTCCCCACAAGAAAACGACATACTGCAACTTGTTGCGCCAACGGTCATAATCCAAGAGGGATCCCCCTGCACAGCAGTCACTTTCCGGACGAGAATGTGCTTGTTTACAACTCAGACCTTCGACTTGTGGTTGTAGGATCCGCCATTCATTCTCTTTGCGTATTGTGCAGGGGGAAGGCATGCAGCGAGATCGAATTCACCTGTAATCTGGGGAATGGCCAGGTGACCAATGCGGGCGAGTTTCTTGTCCAATTACCTTGGTATATAACGTTCAAACCTGAATCCTTGCCAAAACAGGCCAAAGCACCACTTCGGCTGATGGTTCTGTGGCGGGAACATTAAGAGATTTTTCAGGAAACGTCTCTGGACTGTACGATGGAAGTGAATTTACTGTTTGCTCCTTCGATGCAATTTCTCCAGATGCTGATCCTACGCCTTACCGAGCAGGCCAACTTCCGGGTTCCTACGCAGGAAATGTTGGTAGCTATGCGGCCTACCCAGAACCCTCTGGTACTGCCGCTTATCAGTGTGAGTCTCTTATAAACTGTTCATCCTCCAGTGTTGCATCATGATCCAACCCTTGCCGAATAGATGAGGTGCCATATGATGCAAGCCAGCATGGGGACTACCCTAGCAACACAGGAGCTGGTTCCGGAAACTTTGGAACGGCAGTAGTGTTCAGCAATCTGGCATTCCGGCCGGCACCCACCTACGCCCAATCTGGATACACCCCAACTGGCGCACCCACCGACACCACTGGGCAGTACGATTGGTGAAAGACATGACTGGAAGGGTTCTATCCCAATTTTGTGCTTCTACAATATATCATCCTCATGTTAGCCCCGAAGGAGATGTATCGTATAGCCATTTCGGAAAATTTGCGGTACTTGTAATCATTAATAATACAAAACGATCTCCCATCCTCTTGCCCTATCGCGAATCTCCTACGCAATTAGGTATTTCAATTGTCCCCATGAGTGATCTCTCTTCCCATCTTCTTGAAAAAGCAGTAGCGTTGAAAGCATGCTCTGAGCAACAACTTTGTACAATCATCATACCGAGAATACTAACCTGATCCAGCATGATACAATCCCTCTTGACCATCATACGGCTGAGTGGCAATTCAGTCGATCCTCGCCCCACCTGACCAAGATACAATGACCCACCGACAGCATACACACCTCGTTGCCAGAATAAACACCAAATGGCCTACGCAAGTATTGGAACCCTTCTCGTATTCAATACGACCACCTCCCTTTCCCAGAAGTTGACCTAAAGGACGATATCGTCGGCTTTATCTCCGATGTAGTAACATCCTTCCCAAAAATCCACAGTCCGATGGGAACGATGCTGGTTCGGGTATGTTCACGCGGGCGGTGATATGTTATTTTACCGTTACCCTTTGACGCTAGAAATGACGATGAGGACAGTATGTCGATGCTTCTTTGGACGATGAAATTACCCCCTTGGGATTACCCCTCCCTTTCGGATTTTCCACATTCTCAATGAAAGGAAAGAGACAGAGCTATGAAACTTTACTCACCCTCAGACCAGATCTTTGTAAGCTCTTTCCCACGCTCCACTAAAAGGAAAGAGAAAGAGCTATGAAACTCTACTCACCCTTGACCAGTCTTGTAACGCGAAAGGCAGGGGAAGCAACCCCCTTTGCTTTCCCACGCAAATAATGAAGGCGCACTTAAAGGAAGTCAGCGATATGACTCTGCTATGAGGTCGTTCTTACCTCTTGTGATTCGATTGGTACTTAAGGCATGTAGTGTGCTGTACCGGACTGAGCTACTTTCGCTAAGTCAATTACCCCATAGACAACCTACCAACATGGCCTCCACCAATCAGCTTCCATATTGTGGTTATCTTAAATGGTACAGCCACAACTATCCCGCAACGCATCAAGGAAAACCATTTTTAAGGCCAACCGGAACCATAGTCAAGTGTGTGTTGTTTGATAGGTCGCGACTACATTGCGAGTCAAATCTCCAAGCAGTTAGTAGTATGGTTCAAATGATCCGATGTTGCTTCTGTGGACTTAGTCTCAAAAGCAGAGGTCCCGCGAAAGGCAATCATTTTTTGTTGATGGTAGCGAATGAGCACATTAGCGTGTCGTGTTTCAAATGTCGAAAGGAAAACCAGTCCAGAGCAGATGCATAGTGAGTTCTTAGTACCCCGGCGGTGCATCCTTAAATTGACGATGATTGACCTACAGAGAGCTCAATGAGCAGCTACCACAAGGAAATCCCTCCCAACCATCACTCCCACGATCCTTGCCTCCACCTTCTTGGAACGATAAGGGGGATATCAGACATCCTGCAAGCTATCTACCTAACAACTCGGCACTCCCACAGGGATCCTTCCCTCCATTTTCTGGGAATGGTTGGTGGGACATCATACCTGCTGCAAGCCCTCTACACAGCAACTCGTCTCAACATCCTACACAGTCGTTTGGGGAGCTTTCGGGAATGGCATTCCCACCCTCTCAGCCGAATGCCAGCTTCACACCAGCAACTCAGCCCCCTCAGCAAACTCCGACAGATGTCCCTGTCGATTCTGCCTGGCACACCGAGAAGGGAGGATCTCACACGACGGTCAATGGAATGTTGGGCACGGAAATCACATCTCAGCAAACATTTTCGGTCAACGGAAGCACATGGTATTCACGAACATCCCAATAAGCGCTGCATGAAGCTGATTGGTAAAGACGTCGTCAATGATGTTTGTTGGGAAGCGGTGAAGATCCTAGGACGGCTCAACAGTAGATGGATGATGATAATGAATGAACCACGATGTCATATATATTTAGTTAGTCTCGAGATTCGTTCCAAGTAAGGATGTCAAGCGACATCTTTGATGGAATTTCCGATATATACATAAGTTGGACCACATATATCGCCAGCTTTTTGCTCCCTCTACTCTGGCTTGAGATCCATGTGATCGGAGGACTGAGGACGACAGTGCAAACATGCGCCCGGGGGGGGGGGGGGAAGTGGGAGATCAGGCAGTATTTGCAGGGGAAGAATTAACGGACCACCCGTCTCCCCCTGCTCCTGCCAAGGAGTAACGTCATCTGTGCCAATCCGTTGTTTTCACCTCTGTTCAAAGCGAGGGGACGGAGCTTCAAAAAAGAACCAACATCAGAAAAAAAGGCCTATAATGGAGTCAGTATCCCTCATATCTGACCTAGTGCAAGAGGGTACTTAGGGCAGGCCTACACTGGACTGTGATCTGCTTTACGATAACCCACATCCTCAAATCATCCGATAATATATAGCAACATGGCGAGCGAGAATCAGCCAGTATACTGCCCTTATCTTTTGCGTTATGAAGAAATGTCGAAGGGCTGGTTTGGTAAGACGGTTTGGATGAAGCAATCTCAGACCCCAGTTGAATATGTGACCTTTGACAAATCAACGCTCTGCTGCCAACACCTTCGCGATTCTGCCGACGAGTTTTACGAAACAAATCGTAGGATCCAAGGTGCGAGATGCTGCTTTTGTCAAAATGTCTGTCTCGCAAGGGTTCACACCGAGAAGTGCAGCAATTTGTATATGACAGTGAAGGGCACCCATCACAGAGCGTGCCACAAATGCTGGGGGAAGTATAAAAAGGAGGGTAAGCAAAGGGCAAAGTGAGTCTCGACAGCAGGTATTTTCGGGTATCGACCCATCTGCTGACGGCAGCATTGTCTCTAGAAACGAAAACCGGAACCCACGCTCCTAGTACTCGAACAGGGCGGTCCTCCAGACCCAGGCCAAGTGAATCAGAGAAACGGGAGATGGAGAGAAGCAAGTCAGCCAAACGCAGGGCCGCACGCGAGGCCCATCAGGCCAAGTCGGCTAAGTCCAAGTCGTTCCAATCCTCCCAGACCGAATCGAGGAGGACAGTCCATCGTCTACTTTCAACCCGCAAATCGCCTTCACCTTCATCCAGGTCGACAGATCCGACACGGCCGCCCAGTGCTTCGAGGATATCCTCAGCCCAGCAAATCGGCAGTGGGAATGAGTCTTTAGACGATGATGGTCGAACACGTCAAGATCTTTGAATAGCTCAACAAGAGATGGTGGTCGCTGAGTGGACCTTTCGAGGGGTGGTCATATATAGCTAGTCGTGTTAGATGTGACCGATATCAAGCGGCATCTGGTAATTCAGATAAAATCACACGTGGTCTGAACACAGAAAGTGCATCATCTAACCGCACGCGTCATTCAGATATCATCTCTCTCAGTCCATCTTGAATATCAAACACCTCCTCACCGCCATCTACCATGTTGGACGCTTTCTTCGAATGGGCTTCTCCCATCATAGGAGCTCCACCAGACTACCTTAAAGTTGGTCACACCATCCGATCAATGTCCAGAGAGCTCCGTTGACCGACCGTATCTTTGCTCCACCCAGCTCGTATTCACATTCATAATTTCCTACCCTCTAGCCGCGCTCTATTTCCATCTCCCGGTAACAACTCCCACAGATCGGAACGTCAAGCACCTTTTCTCAATCGTGGTCACCAGCTTCTTCCTTCTCGGATTGTTCAAGCTGTATGTTGGTTTAGCTCAGCTCGTAGCAGGTACCGTGTTTGTATGGTGGCTCTGCAAGAGTGGGTGGGTGGGTTTAGGAGGGAAGAAAGGAGATGATAGGATGGGATGGTTTATCTTCTTGTGGGTGGAATTTCTTTGATCATTGAAAGATAGGAGACGAGCTGACTGGCCTTGTTCACGCCGAAAAAAAACAGAATCATCATGGGTCAACTTACAATCAAGTATGCCACCTAGCCACCTCTCATGCTCTTTGCAACCACTAACTTTTCCTCCTTCCTGCATCTATCTACCCTTCTTTCTTCGTCACTATTACAGCCACATCCTCCGATCTGTCCTTTCCATCCCTCTCACCACAATCGAAATCTCAGGACCAATGATGGTACTGTGTATGAAATTGATCACATTCGGGTGGAACTGCGTCGATGGTGGGAAGGATGAGAAGGCGGTGAGTTTGCTGATGGTCCTGTTATCGTAGTCGTCAGGGAAAATAGAAGCTGATCACGTTGTTACGGTGACTTTTTAATGTAGGCTGCGGACCTTGATTCGGTACAGCAGGCGATGAAGCAAGATCACGTACCCGATCTATTGCCTTTTCTAGGTTATTGGTGAGTTGGAATTTGGTGTCGAGAGCGACAGGCGTTATGTGATGCTTAATACAAGACCTCACCTACTTTGCCATCCCCATCATCTCCATATTGGAACAGCTTCTTCTTCCCCTCGGTTCTCGTCGGTCCCGCGTTCGATTACGCCTCTTACTCCGCCCTCATCTCCGGAACGCTTTACGCATCACCTCCATCAACGACACCCACATCCGCTCTCGCTACAAATGCTACCGCAAATCATACTTCCCGACCTGCAACGCCTAACGGTCACACTGCCAAAGCACGAATCGTCGGTCCTCCACATGGAAGACATACAGCAGCTTACTGGAAACTAGCGGTCGGTTTAGGATTCATGGGTGTTTTCGCTGTCCTTGGAGGTCAATTTGGATATGAGAGGATCTTGGATAAAGGATTTTGGTATAGACCTGGTTTCGGATTGATAAAGAAGTGGGCGTTTGTACAGATGGCTGGTTTCATGGCTAGGACAAAGTATTATGGTGCTTGGAGTTTAACGGAGGTGAATATGGGTTGTTCGGGAGGTTTTGACGGAGGATACTGAATGCGATTTTCACAGGGTGCATGTATCTTGACTGGTCTTGGTTTCAATGGTTATGACCCCGCAACAGGCAGGACGATGTGGGATCGAGTCAAGAACGTCGATATCATCGCCATCGAAACGAGTTCTAGCTTCAAGATACTGTTCGATAGCTGGAATTGTCGCACGAATGTGAGCATCACCGAATTGTGTAAAGTGGGGGGTCACTCTGATAGAATTTTTTACGCAGGTCTGGCTCAGAGACACGGTGTACAAGAGAGTCACTCCTAAAGGCAAGAAGCCGGGACGTTTCAGTACGCTCATGACGTTCGGGACTTCAGCCTTCTGGGTACGTCGTTGACTTTCGTGGGGCATATATATCGATGGACTGATAAGCTCTGTCGCACAGCATGGTTTCAATTGGGGCTACTACTTTGCCTTTATCAGCGCGAGCTTCGTAACCACGTTAGGTCGATCCGTTCGACATCTCGTTAGACCATTCTTCCTCCCGCCTAAAGTATCCACCAATGCCCGTTCCAACCCTCACACAACGACTCCTCTGAAACGAGCGTACGACATCGTAGGCTGGTTATGCGTCCAGAGCATCCTCAACTACCTCGCTTCCGCATTCATGCTCCTTGGTTTCAGAGAATGCCTGACAGCTTGGCATCGTATGGGTTGGTATGGACACATCATGATCTTCGTGCCGATGATTCTGTTGCGGTTAGGCGGGAGACGGTGGTTGATCAAGTTGAACAAGAATGCAGGACATGATATCGGGAGGGCAAAAGGGAGCCTATCGAACTCAGTCGTGAAAGGCGCATAAGGAGATCAGGGGTCGAACGTCGAAGGTCATAAGAAATAGCATAACGAGTGGGATAGATGTCATAAGAAGTCACGAGAACATTGCATAGCATGCACAGCATTGCCCGCTGGTCCTGTTCATCGACCAAGATGAAACACATTCACTCACCGCAGATCCGTCATGATTTACTTGCGCGTTTACGATCTACTGACCGCTGAAACATGTGGCGAAAGGACGGTGATCCCTTGATGGACTTGCTCACGGAGTCTTCTCAGAAGTCGTTTGGTCTGATGCAGTCTTGCGACCATTGCAGCCTTGAGACTTGGTTACATCTGATGCTTGTCATCACTTGAGGCATTGTTATATATTGGAATTGCAAAAGAAAGTTGCTAGATTTTGATTATCGGAACTCTCTTGCCGGGAAAAACACGGAGAACGACAAAAAGGTTCGACTTGCTCGGCCGAGAGGATAAACAAGAAGACAGGGGAAGGGACGGGGACATGAATTGACAAGAAAGAAGCCCCCTTTATCTTTTGCCGATCAAAAAGGCCCAGCGTTCGCCCCAATCATTTTCTTCCACCTAGTATCGAGCATCAACGGCGCCAGTCGGGACAGCAGGGTCCTCGTAGGCGCTTCGACTGACGGACGCTCGTGGGTCACGATCACGAGCTGGGGAAGGAGACCTTCGACGCTCGCGCTCGCGCTCGCTGGTGAAGGGTACGGGATACGGCTGTCAGAACACACCACGCAAAGCCCATACCTCTAGGACTGAAACAACTCACTCGTAATCATCCCTCCTCCTCCTTGGTGGACTCCTCTCGTAGTTCCTGTCCCGTTGATGGTAATCCCTATCCCTGCCGGACCTGTCCCTATCGTGATGATCGCGATCGGAATGGTAAGGATCACGATCACGTTTGTCGTATCGATCGTAAGAGTCTCGATCGTGATATCCGCTTCTGCACATGAGAGCACGAGAAGGTAACGAGATAATGACAAGACGAACGCGCATGAGCAGCGACGAGCGTGAAGAGCAAGTCCATCACGAATGCGAATGATGCATGTTTAAAGTCGAGAAGAAGAAAGCAGAAACGAGTCAGACGAAGAGTGTTTTTAGGGCTCGCCGGCGACGTGGAAACGAAAGGGAACGGATTCTTCGCTGGGAAGGAATTCTTCCCCTGGATGAGGCCAGCAGATGGACCTCCAAACGGCCGCAAATGAAACTCCAAGACCCTGCGACTCACCCTCCACCATAACTACCACCACCTCTCCTATCATCATGCCTCCTATCATCGTATCTCGACCCATACCTATCACCTCCCCTATCGCCTCCCCTATCACCTCCCCTCTCGCGCCTATCATCACCTCTCGGCTGATCGTCTGCTTCAACAAATGGCCCCCAAAACACCCACCCAAACATTCTGCGTCAGCCCAACTCTTATTTTTTTTCTCTCTCATAAATTTAGTCGATCTAGCACTCACACTCTGGACGCTTTTGACCCATGTAAGCTCCGGGAGTTGGGTCGTGTGGTCGGGATGTGACGGAAAAGTCGACACGGATGCGTCGACCGTTTAGGTCGACACCGTTGAGCTTTTCGATACAAGCGGCAGCTTCGTCGACGGAACCCATGCGAATGAAACCGAAGCCACGGGATCGTTCGGACTTTTCATCAGGGTGAAAAGACGTCAGCGTCGTTCCCGATGGGAAAAAATTGAGTTCACCCACCCTTTGATCGTAGACGATGTGAACGCTCTCAACAGTTCCGTACCTCCCAAACTCGTAATCGAGATCCCTCTCTCGAGTACGAACGGACAAACCAAAGACACCGAGGGTAGCCGATGGGGTTGGTTTCTCTGGAGCGTGAGCTGGACGACGTGGTGGAGGTGGACTGAAGGAGGTGCGGAAGCGGGGAAGGTCAAGGGAAAAGTCAATTCAAATGCTCGCGCCTGAAGAGAAAACGTAACACTCACGCCCTGTCCCTCGGCTCGTAACTAGGTCGCCTCTCATCACCACCGCCATTCATAGGGTAATCCCGAGATTCACCACGAGCACCAGACTCGACGTCAACGGGAGGAGCATCTTCCTCTGGTTTGGTCTTTCGCTCAGCGGGAGCTGACTGTGCGTATTCGTCTGAGAGGTGTGGGTAAAGAAGCGGATCAGTGATTTTTTAAGGTGGTGACATTCCGCAGGCTGAACTCACCATAAGGAGCGGAACCGTTGGCGTATTCCTATATCAATGGAAGGAGGGTAGGATAGCACACACTCGTGTCACGTCAGTCGCTTTCCCACATCGACACGTCGTGCACACATTCCCTCCATGCGAGTAGCCTGATACGTACCATATTGTAGAGAAACGAATAGATAATCTGAACTAGGTGATGTTGTTGTTGTCGTCGTCCGTTGTAGATCACTTCCCTCTGCCCAACTTCAAACTACTTTCAACTTTGGACTTGAGCCAAGTCCCCCAGCCAATCGTTTCTCACAGTGGCTGGCTAATACCGGGTGGCAAAAAAGCGTCCCCGCGGGCGGCGATATGGTACAATAATATGGAAATGTCCCTCTGGACACATGCTACATGAACTCCATACACAGAAAGAAGAATCCTAAAGCTGGTTCCGCTTCTTCGTCGTCCGCATGTATGGTCTCAATAGCCACTCAACATCAGCTTCCGTTTGATCCACCGTACCCTGCCGTATCTCGTACGCTAAAAGGGAGGGAAACCAAAAACAACAAGTGGGTATGAGTTGACTAGGTGAGATGTGCATGAGAGGGATGGGGGCGGGGAGAACTCACGCTTGGCTTCAAATCGAGGTCCAACTTCCGCTAATTGAACATCCTTATGTGAATTTTTCACAAACACATGGTGTCTGTTTTTCCCAGCGACAAATTCCAATCAGTGTCGTCCCGCAGACCCCGCACTCCCAATTAAACCCACCTAAAACTAATGAAATCCTCATCATTCCCAAACGTCATCACCCTCTTCCCGTCCTCCTTAGGGACCGGAAAGAGTGCTCCCAAAATCCCCTTGATACGTCCACCTAGTTTGGATGTGAAATTCTCGAATATCAAATGAGGGTATTGTTCGCTGACGGTTGAGGTTGAATGGGAGGATATATCATGTCGAAGGGTAACGTTATGAAGTGTCATTGAGAGGGTTGGACCGTGAGGTAGATGAGTGATGATGAGGGCGTCTATAAAGGGGTCGTGGCGTTTTCACGATATCAGCTTTCTCTTGCCTTTCATCACAAAAACCCTTGGAGACATTGTTGAAACTTACCTGGAACACCACGATGTTCATGAACCATCATCAAATCCGTAACCTCATTCGCTCTACACGCTTCCACCAAATCCTTGATAACATAATTACCTCGATTGATTCGATTGGAATTAGGGAAAACTAATCTCAATTCCTGTTTGAAAAAAGGCAAGCGATTTCCAAAGAGTTGGGAGTTTAGCCATCGGCAAGGTAAACAGAAGAGATAGAAGCCAAACGCAACGCACCTTTGCGAATTGTAACAATCGAGAAGAGGGATCTCGAGATGTGGTGATTACGATTTTAGGATCGTATAGACCGACTTTAGCATATTCGTCGTCGATATGACTACCGGGTTCTATTGGAGGGAAGTCGGAACAAGAGAGAAATAATGTCAGTCATGTTAATTTGACTTTCGTTCCCTCCACCATCCCCTCCCCTCCCCTACCCTCCCCAGCACCACCACCATCCAACCTCCCTACTAACCTCTCTGCGCCTCATCCAAAACCATATCCTTTCCTCCCAAATCCCTCGCTTCATTCCTCAACTCCGTAGGTAATTGTTTCCCACTCGCCAATGCATCTTTAATACGTTGTTTACGTTCAAATATCTGTCTTTCTTGTGATTCAAGGGATTTTCGATAGATGTATTCACGACGTTCTCGGGTTTGACGACGATTCTGGAGGGAGGGAGGGGAGGGTTTGGGTTGGGGAGGAGGTAGGTGAAGCAAGAGGACATATTAGACACGGAGTTGTTGAGTGATATACCACGAGCTGTGACTACTACTGCATGTTACACTCACCATCTTTGACGTTGACAAGTATCACTCTGCTTTCCGTACTTTCCAATCGTTACTGTTTGGATAGGGTAAGACAGATTGATGAGAGAGAACGATTCAACATCAACTCAACATTTAAGTAGTCACGTGATTCGTCGCGGTCTCTCAACTCCGTCGTTGGTTTCGCCACCGAAAGGCTGTAATTCGAGTTAAAAAGGGACCCAACAGCCACATACTTTGGAAGTCAGATAATTCGGCTTATTCTTGTGTTGTTATTATTATCTTTATATCCTCTCCAGTAGGTTGTTTACTCTCTCGTTAACAACGCCTTTCCCGTCGTCTTCTGGCGTTTTGTCCATTAATCAAAATGAAAAAGAAAAAAAAAACGCGATTGGGTTCGAAAGTCTGGGTATTTCTGATCCTTGTTTATGTGGTTGGGCATTTCGAGTATCATATATGTGCATGAGAGACTGTAGGGTGTGGGCATGTTTGGTAAGGTAATATGCCAACTGCAAGACCTCAAACAATGGACAGGGATGTTGTTGTTTGCCCATATACGAAATGATATCGCCACCCGTCTCCCAAAAACCCCTTTCAACCGCTCGGTCCAGTCGACCCTCTCGCCCGTCCACATAAATCATGTATAGTACTATATCTCCAAGCGACGACATGCCTAGTCAACTAAACCGAGCCGGCTGGTGCGCTTTGCAACAACTGCAGGGATGGGTTCGGATAGTTTCGGATGCGTAAATGCGATTCGACTTACCGAATTTACAGGTTCAGGAACGGGAGGTGGTGTTGGGCGGCGGGCTGGGTGAAGAGAGAGGGTGTTGGATGTCAGGTATCGGAAGTAGCATGTTACCCCCCCCCCCCCCCCGCCCCAGTTCACTCACGGTCCAGATTTCTCGAATTGTCTTTTTGCTTTCGGCGAAACCGGGTCGGGGTTCGTCTGTCGCGCGTGTGGCGTAATTTCCTGACCTGTTTTTTGCGTGTCTCATCGCCAATAAGCATCCCAATCCCTAATTGATGCGCGAACGACGATTCTTTAAAAACTGGGACTGGGGAAAAGGGCGAGAGGGGTGTGGTGTGCTGGCTGTCGCTTCCCCTCCCTTTCTCATCGCAGCTTCCCCAACTCATATCCTCATCCCATCCCATCCTCGTCTTCTCATCTTCACATTCACATCACCTATTCGTTCCCCATGTCATTCATGATGTCATGAGTGATATTTCGCCCACCTGCTACAACCCTTTTGGAATTCGCGGCTACAACCCTTTTTTAGGAACAATCCAAAATCCCCGGGTGGGCGACTCGTCGGTCGGTTTAAAGCCACGTCTCTCCTCTTATAAAAGGAAGCGTGAGCGTTGGTCTCGAACTCGAATAGGTCATCGTTACCGACTCGACTTCAAACACTTTCGACATTTCATTCGACCATCTACCACCACCACCACCACCTCCTCCGAAAAGGAGTTGACGGATTAGGACGACCTTCAAACACATCTCCAAACGCACATCCATCACCCACGCAATCAATCACCTCGCCATTCTTTCCAACCACCTCTTCTCAATCCAACAATGAACCCATCTCACTCCCCATCCTCACCCACCGATCCTCGTCGGTCCTCTCTCCATCCAACACATTCACGAGAGTCGGAACGTGAACGTGACCGTGATCGTGAGAGGGACAGGGAGAGGGATCCGTATGGTGGGTATGAGGAAATGGATCCGTATGCGGATGATGAGAGAGGTAGGGTCGTTAGAGAGAGATTAGGAGAGAGAGATAGGTTTGCATCGTCGTCGTCGTCTCATGTGAGTGTGATTTGGTGGTGTATCCAGGGGTTTTTTTTCAACCCTCGACCTGATACTGACACCGGTACACCTTGATACTCGGCTCTACAGCGTGATCATCGTTATCCTTCTCCATATCCTTCAGCTCATCTACCACCGCCATCTCATCGTTCTCACACCAACGGCCATCGCGACTTAACTCCTCGACTACCAGATCCTATCAGTCCAACACAACCCGTCGTTGAAATTCCCACCGAATTTAATCGTGAAGACTCTGAACGGTATACATGGCGCGAGATGGAAATGGATGATATTCGTCACAGAGAGAGATTACGAAAATTGGAAGAAGCTAGATATGTTGGTGGTCCTACCTCTTCTCGTTCACACCAACAACAAGACCGACGCGGTGAAGATCATTATACGAGAATGCAACCTTCTTACGTCGGTGATCCAATTTCATCAAGTGGATTACCACCACCTCCAATGGGGAACGTGAGATCAAGAGGAAGTAGACCCGTTTCGCCAGTCACAAGAGGAGATGAATGGGCTTCGAGAGGAAGGTGGGAAAAAGAACCGGAATATGATGAGAGGGATGAAGAATTTGGAGATGGGAGAGAAAGGATTCAGAGTTGGCAGGATGGAATACATGTGAGTAGATGGGTGGAAAGTAGTGCGAAACCACACCCACTCAAACAACGAGATCCTGAGCATTGATCGTTCTTTGTTTTTTTTTTCTTCTATCAACCCAGGCCGTCGAGAGATCTCCCTACGGCGAAAATGTCCAACCCGCCACCTCCACATTTCCCCACGCTTCCAACCCTCGCCCTCTCCCCGACGAACGATACCACCATGACTCTCATCTCGATCTCCTCCGTCGTCAGCACGAAGAAAACAATGCCAAGATCCTAGCAGATGCTCAAGCTCGGTATCAAGTCGCCGTAGCTGAGCGAGAAGCTCGTGAGCTCGCTCGTCGACGTCAACGATCTCAAGAGAAGATCATGAGATTCAGCGAGCTAGTATCAGAGGAGAAGGAGAGGCTTGGTCGTGATTCTTGGACGAGAGATAGAGTCGAAAAGGAAAGAATGGCCGAGCAACGTGAGTTTGAAGCTAAGGTTGCTATTCAACAAATCGAAGAGATCGCGGCGGAGAGGTTGAAGAGGATACAAGATGAAGATAAACGAGTTCAGGAGATGGAGAAGAGGACAGTGAATGGAAGGGAAAGGGAAGGATCGGAAATAAATGGTCAATCGAGAGCAGGTCCATCGAGACTCGAGTCCACCGGGTTCTCTTCGCAGCAAACGGCGACCCTCATGGAGGAAGATGACATGACGAAAAAGTCGATAAAGAGGCGAAGCGAGTCGCAGAAGATGCCACAGAACGTTCTGGAGGGTATGGACGTTGATTCCTTCGAAGCTGGTCCATCTCGTCCTTTAGATACAAGACCTTCCGACGACATCGATTATCTGATGGATGGTATCCAGACCGATGATACGGCGGCGGCGGCGGCGACTCTAGTTGCCGGTTCGCCGACAGCAGTTACGAACGGCAATGGCAAGTCCAGCAAACCTCCCAAACAGGAATACATCCTTCCTGCGGAAGAATGGCCAACTAAAGGTATTCGTAACAAGGATGGATCATATCGAAAGAAGCCAGGACCTCCCAAGGGTATCAAGAAGCCCCCACCCAAAAATCGACCCGTTCAACCCGACGAAATAGCTCGTCGTGCAATGCTACATAACATCAGCGGTACAGTGGACAGCGAGTTGCTAGAGGCCGCATCCGAAGCTGAATCGAGCATCGCCGGCTCCGCTCGAAACACGAGCAAGCGACGAAAGCTTCAACATGCCGCAGCGGAGCTCGATGACACCAGCAGCGAAAGCGGTCTTCCATTGGAATCCACAGCTGGTGGTCATCGCAGTGAACTTCGATGCAGTCCTCAAGCTTTCGATGCCGTCGATGACGAGTTGGACCAGCTGTATACCGGTGAGATGCGCGGTCGTGGTGATGGTCTGGACAACGAACTGGTCGACACGACCGATTCGAAATCCCGCCGTAGAAGGCGCCATTCGCGTGACAAGGCCGGGAGTGTAAGTCAGGTGGTCTCCAATGGCAATACTTGTATGCTGATCTGGTCATCGCTATTTTCCCTAGGTCCGTTCTGGCAACTCAGACTGGGATGTGAGTGCAAATCCTCGGCGGGCAACCATTTGCCTCTGTGATTGACCTGGCCATTGATTCAATAGCCCTGGGATGAATCCAATGGACAACCTGCGGATACTTTCGGACCGGGCGAGTCTTTGCGGAACAAAGGCAATACGCGAGAGCGCTCGCATTCCATACAAAGCATTGCCTCGGGTGACGTCCAGATCGCAACGGGCACTGCCATCCGCCGTCATCAACAGGTCCAGTACATGCAGCACGTCATTTGGCATGACATCTCCAAGTATCAGATCCCCAAGGTGAGACTGCTCTCAAACACTTGCAAAAAAAAAACTCTCATCTCACCATGTCTTGAATCCCCACCTCAGGTCCACCGATACGTCCTCGCGGCTTGCTCGAACCGCCAAAGCAATGCCGCAAGGGTGGCTGCTGCTGCTGCCAAAACTCAACGACGCTACGCCGCTCGTCCCGGTCGTACCGTCAAAGAGATGCAATTGCGGGCTCGTAGAACAGCCAAGGAAGCTCAGATGTACTGGAAGAAGAATGAAAAGGACGAGCTCGAGTTGCGCAAAAAGGCGGAACGCGAAGCGATCGAGCAGGCGAAGGCTGTCGAAGCCGCTCGCGAGAAGAGGCGTGCGGAACGCAAGCTCAACTTCTTGCTCTCCAGTGGAGAGTTATACAGTCATTTCATGCAAAAGAAAATCAAGAGTGAGTGAGACGCACCAGCAATGACACTGGCACGGCCTGATGTAGATTCTGCGCCCACAGCCAACGAAGCAGCCGATGCCCCAGAAGCCTCCATCTCCGCACTCCCTGGTGCTTTGGCAGATGCTACAGATATCGATCACGAAACTATAGGAGACATTGATTTTGATGATGGTGAGTGAGAAAGGCCCGCCTTACTCAGAACCAAGGGTCCTGACGTTTCTGTATATATTCAGACGACGATGAAAAACACGACGCCTTGCTACGACAACACGCAGCAGCACGAGCCAAGGCTGTCATGAACGAGAATCTCAACAAGGCCGCGGACTTTGACGAACAAGTATCAGCAGAGCGGGCGCAAGCGGAGATGGCGGGCGAGAGTGAGTTTCGCAGTTGTATGCCTGCATCTCGCGCGACCGTTGCTGACTGTTGCTCATTCCCTCGTAGTGAACTCCGAGGCGCCAGACGAACTGGACTTTCAGAACCCACTTGCTGGAGAGGATCAAGAAGCAATTAGTCAACCCAAGATGCTCATGGCTCAGCTGAAAGAATATCAGCTCAAGGGCTTGTCGTGGCTTGGTAATCTCTACGAACAAGGTATCAACGGTATCTTGGCAGACGAGATGGGACTAGGTACGTATTTGTGTCAATGATTCAGGTATAGGAGAGTAGCTGACAACCTTCCATCCTCTCTTGTCGGCTTATTTAGGCAAGGTAAGCATTAGTAATGCCTGCTTGCTTGTCTTGATATAAGTTGACCCGCCCGCTTCCTATCCGCAGACCATTCAATCGATATCTCTTCTTGCCTATCTGGCCGAAAAGCACAACATCTGGGGACCATTCTTGGTCGTCGCGCCTGCTTCTACAGTGCACAACTGGCAGCAAGAACTTAGCCGTTTCGTCCCTAAACTCAAGGCGTTGCCTTACTGGGGTCAACCGAATGACCGCAAGATCCTGCGAAAAGACTGGAATCGCAAGTCTATCATCTTCACCGAAGACGCTCCCTTCCACATTGTGGTCACCAGCTATGACATGGTGAGCAGACGAGCGCGATGTGGGTGAATGTCGCCATGACTGACCACCGGTTGGTACTCGCAGGCTGTTCTCGATGCGTCCTACTTCTCAAAGGTTCGCTGGCAGTACATGATCTTAGACGAAGCACAAGCCGTCAAGAATTCTCAGAGTCTAAGGTGGAATACCCTGCTCAGTCTCAAGTGCCGTAACCGCCTCCTTCTCACCGGTACACCGATTCAAAACTCGATGCAAGGTGAGTCAACATGTATCTTGGCAAGGGTGGTAGACTTACAGTCCATCCATAAATTCAGAACTTTGGGCACTGCTTCATTTCATCATGCCGCAGCTCTTCGATTCGCACGAAGACTTCTCTGAGTGGTTTTCCAAAGGTATCGAGGGTGCTGCAGGCGGCAGGGATAACAACTTGAGCAGTCATCAACTCAAGCGTTTGCACGAAGTTCTTCGTCCGTTCATGCTTCGTCGAGTCAAGAAGAACGTACAGAGTGAATTGGGCGAAAAGGTTAGAGCTGGAAGCACCCTCAACCGCATTATATTCAACTGACTGACCTGGCGCCTTATAGATCGAGATCGATTTAAGGGTGGAGCTCAGTCCGCGTCAAAAGGTTATCTACCGAGCCTTACGGTCGAGTGCATCTATTCGCGCTTTACTTGCACAAGCATCCGACTCGCAAGATTCAAACAAGGTGAACAGTTTGATGAACATCGTGATGCAGTTTAGGAAGGTGGGTGTGTGCTGGAGGACGATCAGCGAGCTGCGGCTGATCATCGTTGCCTCCGCCGCCAGGTCTGCAACCACCCCTATCTCTTCGAGCGAGCCGACGTTGCCAGCCCGTTCTCCTTTGGACAATTCAGTTCCAGTGGCAATCTGCTGAGACAGGACGGGCTGTACTGTCCGGCACCTACCAGAAACCCGATCACGTTGCAAATACCAAAGTTGCTTTGGCAGGATGGCGGGATCTTGAGCAAGCCAGATGAGAAGACGCGGGCTGGTTTTGACACGAGATATCTCCAGAACCTGCTCAGTATTTGGTCGCCAGATCACATGGCGGAGTCGATGAAGGAGGAGTGTGGGTTATACAGTCAAGTACCGCCGTAATCTAGAAACACGCTGACTCTTCGGCTTCGGACACAGCATCCGAATTCGCCTTCTGTAGCTTGCTGGACAAGACACCGGCTTACGTCTCCCAACTTGCCCATAATAACACCATGGGTCGACTTCTTCAAGCTTCCAAGGAGGCTCGAGAGGCTGTAGAACGCGCTCCTTACACGAGGTGAGATCGCCTGGAAACCTGGTCCAGGCTTGCAGGGACTGATCATTATCTGCCCTTCGCAGCGAGGTGCAAATGCCAAACCATCGTTTCAAGCTGGGACCTATCGTCCCTCGCACGGCGTTGCAGCCATTGGCGCCGAACGGTCTCGCTCGTCTTGACAACATCGCCCGAAATCATTGGCATGCTTCGTGGTTGCGCCAACCGGATGCTCACTTCTTCATCGAGCCCGCGGTCGCTCCGCCTATAGCTGCAGAATGCTCGAGTCGATCCTTCCTCGATACGCAACGGCAAGCTCGATCTGACCCCAAAGCGAATCTTGCGTTGTTCGGACTGCCGGCATGGATGAGGGACGACCCGAAGGCTGTCGAGGCTGTGGAAGAGTTCATCCCGGGAGCTCCTGCTGAGGGCTTGTTCCGGGTCACGCCATTGGATCAGGCGCCGTCTCCTGCGATGCGATTCCCAGATATGAAGCGACTCATTTTCGATTCTGCGAAGCTCGCTCGTTTGGACAGCTTGCTCAGGGAACTCAAGGCAGGAGGTCATCGTGTCCTCATCTACTTCCAAATGACGAGGATGATGAGCATCATGGAGGAGTACCTGATCTACCGACAGTACAAGTACCTGAGACTTGACGGTGCCTCAGTCATCGCTGATCGAAGAGACATGGTGAATGCTTGGCAGACCAAGTGAGTCACATGTCGATATTGTTGGTTTTCTCTTCTGACTCGTACGTCGCTGCAGTCCGGAACTGTTCGTCTTTTTGCTCAGTACCAAGGCGGGTGGTTTAGGTATCAACTTGACTGCAGCGGACACCGTCATCTTTTGTGAGTACTAGCTATCCATCCCTTGTACAGCGTGACTAAACATTACCTCACCCAGACGATCACGACTGGAATCCTTCTAATGACTCACAAGCTATGGACAGAGCTCATCGACTAGGTCAAACCAGACAGGTTACTGTCTACCGTCTCATCGCTCGTGGCACCGTCGATGAACGCATCCTTCATCTAGCACGTGGCAAGAAGGACGTCCAAGATATCGTCGTCGGGAACAAGTCGTTGGCCGATATCACGTCGCAGAAGGAGATTGTATCGCTGTTGTTCGACGACGAGGAACTCGCCGGTAGTGGTCCAGCGGATGGCTACGCAGCCAATTCCAAGTTTGGTGCTTCTATCGGTGCCGTCGATGTCGACGAGGATGACTTTTTCGGAGTTACGACTAAGAAGAAAGTCCCAGGTGATGGCGATGAAGAGGCGCTCGTTGGTGAGGTGGACAACCAGGCGAAGAAGAAGAAGACACCCAAGCCGAAAGGTACCAAGCCCAAGGGAAAGAGAGCGGCTGCGGATACGGACTCGATAGCAGGTGGTTCTTCACCTCAACGTGAGCTCGTCGTATGTGGGCCCCGGCGAGATTGTGTTGACCTTACATCTTCCCAAGCAGCACCCAACAAGAAACCCAAAGTTGTCAAACCAAAAGCATCGACCGGCAAAAAGTCCAAGTTGGCGACGATGGAGACGGCTACTGGGAGCGTCTCAGGTCAAGTCACTCCTGCCAATATGACGCCGATGTATGGGATGTCTCGAGAAGGCACCCCGAAGACTCTGGCGTAGTATAGAATATCATGCACGAGCCTATTCATGATATTTCTTGGTGACTCACCGCCTGAGCCCCTACTGCAACCTCCATCTACATCAACAACGCTCAATGTCAGATACAGAGGGAGACGACGATGACGACGATGATTCCCTCTTTTGCACATCCTCTTCCATCGCGGATGATAGCATGGAACAAGGTGGAGCAATAGAGATCCCCATTGCATCCCGAACTGTTCCATCGATACCAGGATTGCTAGTCTTTCCTGGCTTGCTTTCGGAGCATGAAGCGGGTGCGTGACTAGTCAGCTTGCGTGGGAATCCGCTGGGGGTCCTGACTTGTCGATGATCAGCTTCAGTGTGGAGATCGCTATACCAGAATGACATGTTTGCCGGTGGAACTCGAAATCAAGTCATGCTGTTTCCATCGCTTGCCAATGGAGAACTCAAGGAAGACGTCGCGAATCCATCCACCCGTTACGGGTTCCCGACCTTTCTCAACCAACTTCAAGATACGATACACTCGCTTCTCGAACCTCACTTGACTGAGCTGGAACTCGCGACTCTCTTCTATCCGTCACCACCCCTTGGCCGTCAGATCATTCTCAACTTGTACCGGCCTGGAGAAGGCATCACTCCTCACGTCGACCTTCCCAGGAGGTATGCCGACGGAATCATAGGAGTCTGCTTAGGAAGTGGTTGTGTTATGGACTTTCTTAAAGAGCCGGTCGACATTGACTCCCAACGACACTCCGTCTACTTGCCTGAGCGCACGGTGTATTGCATGGTTGGAGAAGCAAGATGGGGATGGCAGCATGGCATAGCGGAGCGGATGCACGATCGGGTAGTGGTCGTGGATCATGGTCAGGCTGGGCATATGACAATTCCAAGGGGAATACGGGTATCCGTGACCATGAGATGGATGAAGGAAGGAGCTGACGTCGTGGGTTCAGACTCAGCTACAGGTGATGAGAACTATCACCTAGGCAGCTCGGAAAATGCAATGGAGATGTAATACAGTCATTTGTACATAGGATCACAGGTCAGAACCCACGAATCCCCAATACCCTTCGGACGTCACTCGTGAATCGTAAGCTATCCAGTACGGGGAGGAGATCGAGTAGAGCTTCGTCATTCGGATCCGATGTCCAACCTTCGATGGGAAGTGCATTTGCTGTCAACCAGAAAGTCAGTTCTGCGAGAGCGTCCACGGGTCACGATTTGACAAAAACTCACCTTTGTTCCAGTTATAGCTGACAGGGGAGTTGTCCACGAAGCAAATCCTGCTGAGATCTTCGTCTACCAATGATAGATCTTTGATGTACGAGCCATTGGGTTGCAGTGAACAGGACTAGTGGTCGGGGAGATGATTAGGTTACGTGTAGCAGGTCGATCGTTGTCGGTCAAAAGACGCTCACTTCTCGATACAGTTTCTTCCCAAACAGACCCCTCCCACCATCCAACCAGTCGATAACCGGATCCGCATATTCTTGCATGGAAGCGGTGAATACCACTAGGGTGTACCAAGATGAGACCTGGGAGATGGAATCGATCATGAGCACAGGCTTTTGACTGACGAGCACAAAGGAACTCACCTTCTTCAAGAAATGATCCACAAACGGTCTCTTGTAAACGTGATACAACGTACTTCGTCCACCCAAGACCACCTCCACCGTGTGACCTTCGCCTCTCCCACCGCCCCCTCCTCGCCTTGTGCTACCCGGAAACAATCCGGCCAAGCTTATGCCCACCAGACCGCCACCTCCTCCCATCCCATGAGACTGCACGTTCATCGGTCTTGAAGTCGAGTGTATGAGAGTTTCGTCCAAATCCAAGATCAAAGTCTTGGGTCGATGGAAGTTGGCGGGAGAGCGAATGATGGTTGGGGTTGGTGTGGCTAATCGTGAGGTGGTGATGATGCTTTCGGAAGAGTAGTTGTGTTCGAGAGATGGAGTCTTATCGTGAGGGGTCAGGAGTGTAGTGGACAGGGGGTTGGGAAGAAGTTTCGTTTGAGGTTGAGGTATATGAATGTGGGGAAGCGGTTGAGTTGGGTTGGTCAAGATGGAAGTACCTCTAGAAGAGGAGTTACCGTCGAGTATTGCTGATCGAGTCTCGTTCAAACACGAGCGGAGTTGAAACGTAAAGTTCGGAGCAGGTCCTCTAGCCTTCGGTGGTGGGACGTCACTGACTCCCACCAATTGATCTTCTGGGTTGTCTGGCGCTCGAGTTACCGGACTAGGCCAGGTTTCACCATCTGTCACTTCTGCTCCACTATCCACCGCTTCTGAATCACTTGAAGGCTCTTCCGCTGCCACCTTTCCACCGCTCAGAGACTCTATTTCAGTTTTCACTTTGATTGAACCTCTTGAACCATCCTCGCTGCCAAACAACAGCTGCCATAATCCAGACCACAGCGTCATCACTGCTACGAAGGCACCCCCGAGCCATCCTTTATCAGATCTTTGCTTCTTTCTACGTCGACGAGCTCGAGAGGAGGGTTGATTTCGACCAGATCGACGACCTGGGGTTGTGCCAGGGATGGAGGAGGAGGGTCTTGATAAACGACCTCTTAATGTTGGGATGGATGCCGTGCCAGAGCTAATTGCGTTTTCGGCCAAGCTCGAGCCAGAGCTCGAAGACGGGACGCTCGATGATGATTGCGAAGTCAAGGACCGACTTGGTGAGCCTGCTCTGGAACTTGAACGATTTATCGGACGTCCAGAGACCACTTTGTCCAGGATGGCGATGGAGTTCATGGTAGTTGCGATTAGACGTCGAGGGAGGCCCGGGGGTGATGGGGTGATGGGGTGATGCTGCGGCGCTGAGGAGAGGTTATCGGCACCCTGCGTTCGTTGACGCCAACAGCATATCCGCTTGTCAGCCGTGGAGAGGTGAAAAGTGCGGTGGGTGATGTTGAAAGATGGAACCATCACTACCTCGCCTTCCCCCATCGGTTATTACTACGGTCAATGTCACTTGGGGTAAACAAAATCACGTGGAGAGTGGTCGTTCTCAGGAACATCTATGACAATCTCTTTCAGTGTGCTATACAACTTGACATCTTGACATCTTGACACCCTGGGAACCCCTGGGCACCCGGCCCATACACGCTTCAACCCAGTACATCTCTCAGTATCTCACTCGGATCAACGTATTGCCAGTGCGTCTGAGAGTCCTCTTTCTTCTCCTTCTTCGCTGGAGGCATTGCAACCGGTGTCCCAACGACAGGCGTTCCCCCACCGCCTATCGGTGTTCCAATAGCCTGAACAGTCGTCGGCTTCTTCTTCTCCGTCCCGTCCTGGATCTTAAGCAGACCTCTCAGCTCCAGCTCCGATAGGATATGATTCGCGAACGTCGTAGGCTCTTCTTCCTCCGGCCGTGATTCAAGCTTGATCGCGTTGTCACCGGCCGTTGATCCATTTCCAGAATTAGGAAGTGGAGAAGTCCCCCTCGACGCCTTGTCTCCATCTTTCCCATCCAGATCCATCGCATCCTCATTCGCTGAGTGTCCATTAGCGATGTTTACCAAACCATCCAGTTTCCCTCCCTTTGCTTGTAACTCCCTCGCGTCATCCCACCTCTCTTTCCTTTGAGCGATCAACATCACAGCGACCCTCTCCTCATCCTCTTCCGTTTCCAACACCCCATTACGGAGCTTATACACCGCAGATCCAGCATGCGGGTGAATGTGAGGTTCAAGATCGAGAAGAGCATGCATGTCTGAGAGAGTGAGATCGAGATCCGATGGCTGGAGGAGTAATGAAGCAGGCGCTTGCAATCTGGTCGAAGAAGATGTTTGGATAGAGTGAGAAGGTGGAGAGTGTGGGTCGGCCGTTTCTGGCAAGGCAATCGTTATGGATGACGCAGGTGGAGGTCGATCGTGAGCTTTCAACTGAACAGCTGCGTGCATGAGATTCTCGAGGTGAGTCTGAAATCATCACCATTGATCAGTAATGCATTCGTGCCACATTCTTCTCCTTCCAGATATCCAAAAGCTCACCTCCAAAGCCAAAACCAGAAACTCTCCTGCTTTCTCTCCTGCACCCTGCGGCAATCCGTACTCCCTGGCAATTGCGTCCAGAGTGGTTTGTAGCTCTTCTGCGGTCGGTAAGACACCAAGAGTACTACATTGTGGTGCTGTCAGATCCTGAGTTGCTCCAAAGAGATGTCGGCCTGTAACTTGACCCGGATTAGGGATGAGATCTCCTTGACCTGATATCTCATCCACTCACCCGCTGCAGCCTTCGGTCTCCTCCCCTGCCACCCCCTAAGCATCTCGCTCAACTGTTTACCTCCACTTTCCGGCTCAGCATCATATCCCACCAACTCATTCTTCAGCGTGTCCCTTGCTGATTTACTCATTCCTAATACCCATTTCTGAACGCGGGATTTTGGACGGACGAAGACTTCGTGGTCGTCGAGGTCTGATTCGGAGCGAGGGCGTTTTCGCGCTTGAGATAGATTGAGGGTCGGAGTGTCGTGGATTGGTCGAGAGGACGATGCGTTGTGCAGAAGAGCGAGGAGTAGTTGGTTGTGTAGTGATCCTGTGCGAGGAAGCACTTTGCATAAGCAGAGATACTGCCTCCTCATGCTCCTCCTAGACCCTACTCACTCTTCACCTCGTTATCCATATACGGCTCCACCAAGCTTTCAAACTCGTCCTTCCTCGACCTACCCACCAAGAACTCCTTCAACTCCATCCAATAGGTCCAAAAAGCGTCACCCAGCTGTTCATTGAGTTTAGTCTTGATAGCTCCCGTATCGACGCGATAGAAAGGTTCTGTGGACACTGCAGAGGGTTTGCCATTCGTAGTAGGATGGGAGACAGTCTTCATCTTCGCTGTGGATGTGGTGGAGCCGGGAAGATGTGCGTTGGTGGATTTGAAGTGTTGGGGTAGGGAAGCGAGAGTCGCACCCATCCTGATAGTTATAGACAAGGGAGATTTAGCTGAAATGCAAACAAGACGGGTGGGAGGGATCTATGAGAGGTTGTGGTGAGACTTCTGAGAGGTAGAGATGGAGGATGGACGAGTGATGGTGAGATAGTTGATGTTGAATGTGGGATGGTAATGACCTTGCTCTGGCTCTCGCGTTGTTATCCCATCACGTGGTTAGACTTTAAATGGCAACACCGTCTCATCCTCATTTCTCTATTCGACACTTGACAAGCAAATCCCGAGTAGAACGGACTATGACGCCACAATCATGAGAGAAGAGGACCTTTGCTCCGATTAACCTGTGTGAGTATGTCAAACATTTTCTACTTCTGTTGGTCCTCGAGAGCTACCATGTTCCACTTCTCGTTGGGCAGTTGAGCGGTGGGGATACCGAGCTCGATGAGCTTGCCGAATGCGTTGGAGAAGCTAGGGGGAGAATGGAAAGGATTCAGCTTGGGAGAGTCTGCATCGATCACGCGGCGACACTCACTCCTTGAAGAACAAGTCAGCGTCGTCAGCGTAAGACTTGGCGAACTTCTTGAAAGACTTGTCCTTGACGAGGGCCATGTCGGTGCTGTATCGCCCGTCACACTGTCAGTTAGCATGGTTATGGGGTCTACACTTTAGTCCACCAGATACTCACGGCAACATCATCAAGGATTTGGTCTTGACATCCTCGAATTGAGCAGGGCCGTTCCTGTATGGCCGAACGACGTGTCAATAGTGTTAAATTCCTCCACAGGGGCGAAATACTCACCACTTCCTCCAGCTCCACTTCTCGTCGAACAAGAGCTTGAAGTAGTCGTTGGTGAAGGTGGTAGGACTGAAAGTCCAAGGTCCGTCAAAGCCGGATCGGTCTGGACAAGGGGACGTTTATTTGATCAGCAAATGGTTGGATGGGTGCAGGTGGGTGCGGCCGCTGAAACTTACCAGTGTGGCATCGACCCATGGCGTGAGCACCCGAGAGAGCGACTATCTCCTGGTCATTGAAGCTGAAAGCAGCCACGGAGGTTCGAGACATCAATAAACCGACTTCCCACCCTAGTCACCCGAATCACCACTCACCCCATTCGGTTGAAGATGAACCTCAAGTGGTCCTGAGCCTGAGAAGCATCTGGCAACCTGCCATCAGGAGTGACATCCTTCTCGAAACCGTCGATACGTCCTGGCCTCCAAGGAACCTTTGGACCTTGAGCTTCTTGAATGGCGCAGACACCACCGAGGGTCCAAAGATCGCCGTAGGAGATCCAAGGGTACTGCTCCTTGATCTTCTGCATGTGGTCTCGAGCGACGTTCTGATGTAGAAACGTGAGTCGTAAGTGATTGTAGGGACAATGATTTCTCATGAAACCACAGCTCACCAAGCCGTTGTTAGCACCGTGCAATGCTTCTGGCTTGAATCGCATGGTGGCATAGTTGCTGAAGACAAACTCAACAGCTTGTCAGTGTCATGACCTATGTGTTTTTTCTTATTACTATCCAACTCACGATCCTCCAGTGTTGGTGTTTTTGTCGTAGGTACCAGACGAATGCCAAGCGAGACGAAGGAGGACAGGACCAAGGGACCCATCTAAAATCCAATCCCACCAATTAGCTTCCTCCACCAAAATTATCAAAAAGCCCTCCCGCCATTCCCACTCACCATCGTAGTCATCCTTCTCCAACGTCTCAGCAATACTGTTATAAACCTTCTGATAATCCTCCTTTCCTCTCTTCAAGCCCAACTTCTGCTCAGCGACGGCTTTGACTGTGTCAACCTTTGTACCGAGCTCTTTGGCGCTGTCTTGAGCGGAACCGGATGTACCGTAGAAGTAGTAGGCACCACCGGCGGCGGCTACACCGAGAGCGGCGAGGAAGATGGGGACGTTGGATTTACCAGGTGGGGGTGGAGGTGGCTATCGGAGAAAGGGAAAGAGAGGGAAGGCTCGATGTCAGTTTTCTCGCCACATGCGCGGTGGTCCTCGGTCAACCATCCGATTCCCAATACCCAATCACTTTCTTCTTCCAGTCTCCCTCTAAATGACTTGCATGCTTTCCAAATCCCACTCATTGCTTGCCAATCCCCTTCTCATCGTTTTTCTGAAAATACTCACAACCTCGGTGGCAAATCCCCTCCTCAAACCTGGCCTAGCTCCAGCTGGCCTGAAAGCAGACCTAGATGCGACTCGAGCGGAAGCTCGGAAAAGAGGGATGGTTCGTTGAGTGGCCATTATGTTTCTGTCGTATGCCACACGAAGGTAAAAAGGAGTGGGAAGCGGTGTATAGGGAAAGAAGAACACAAGAAAAGAGAGGAGGGTTATATAATGTCAGCAAATGAGGAAATTGCGGATGGAAATATGGTGAATGGATATGACAAGATTAAAAGCAGTAGGATTCTCTTCAGATCTCCGGTCCTTTCAAGACTCTCAAGCGGAGTATGATATCGTCCATCTGATCACTCAAGCAAGAGAGAAGTCGATCGAGAACATTCCGATGCCCTCGAATCAAAAGCAAAGTCCGCTTTTTCCGAGCCTTTTGCCTATTCATCGAATGTCGCACACACATCGCTTGAGAACCTTGGGGTTCCCAATCGTTTCCTAATCTCCCCATCAAGTCTCCTTTTGGAGAGACGATAGATTGAAATCGTTCGTTGTTCCGCAGTCATGGAAAAATTCGGAAATATGCAGCAGAACTGTCCGACGATGTCCGACCAGTCGCGCCAGTTATGAATCCATCACGATGCTACTGGATCTTCTCAAGCTCTCCATCCATCTTCTCTGCTACCCCAGCCATTGACCTCCAGATAGTACACAAGTGGAAGAAGTCACTCACCTGTTGATGTATTTTTCGAGATGGCAACGTAACCCGGGTAAAGAGATGAGATGGCGAGATTGGTGTTGGGGAATAGGGACGTGGAGAATGACCGATAGGGGACCGAGGGAGGATAGATGGTCAATGGACTAAAAACGAGGAAGGATGGTAGCTGAGTGGCTAGACGTACGAAGATATGAATACCAAAAGTAACGATGTCGATGAAACGATGTCGATGAAATGGATACGCTTGGGATGACTTGAATCCGGGGATTGACGCTGAAGCTGGATGAGATGAGGATATCAAGCTCAGGCGATTGGCCGCCACGCGCGCGCGGTTACGGGACAAACGGGTGTTTAAACAACCCGGCGCTGATTTACCCGCCCGTCCGTCCAAACAACTTTTCTCACAAGTGGAGGCGAAATGGGCGAGGAGGGAGGACTTGAACTGACGTGGGACAAGGTAGGGTAGCGTTCGTCTCGTTCTTCCAGTCGTTCTGTAGTTTCCGCCTTTGAGGGGCTTGGGTGTCATCCACTTAGGCATCTTCGGTGAATGCCCGTCAAGAGGTGACAGACACAGCATTCCCACTGATTGTGGCCATCCCCATCCGATAGGGATCAGTACATCGGCCGAATCATTCCCGTCCTCTTCCTCTTGCTCTGACTCGATCCTCCAACCCTTCCTTCGGATCATCCAGTCTAAACTGTCTCTTATCCTGAGAATCCTATTTACCTCCTCTTTTTTCCCTTTTCAAGGAATCTCCATTCAACCTCGTCACCCCACCAAACCTCCCCTCAACCGTCAATTCTCACGTTCTCACCCTCCCTCGTGACCACCAACAACAACAACATAAGTCTCCAGAACATAACCATTCTTCATCTTCTCCCGCTTCACGATCCTTTCTCCTACTAAGTCTTGATCCTTGAAAATAGCAGGAACGATCGATGAACATCGACGAGTAAGAACAGGGTCGATGGAGGAGGAAGTAGTGACGGATGATGATCGGAGACGAGTGTTGAGTGCAGGAGTGGAAGATGTGAGGGATGAAAGTTGAGCTAAGCCGTTGGTGGAAGTGGCGGGCGCAGGAGTGCTGCTGTTCTCAGATCGCCTCTTCTTCCGCCACCCGCGTCCCAAATTGTCTCCCACCTCCATCTCTTCCGTATCTCCTCCTAACCCTTCCTCAACCTCCATTTCCACCTTTCCATCCAGCTCTTCCTCCTTACAACAAACACCATTCTTTCCACCCCTCGATCCACGTTTCATTCCCCTACGCCTAACCATCTCTTCGGACTCGAGTCTGGCACCGTCATTGTGGTGATCTCCATTCCTTTTGCTCGTCTCAGGTTGAGTTCGGAATAGTCGTCCAGATGATCTGTCTGGTACGAAGTCTTGATCCTCAATATCGAAAGTACCGGGAATACGTCCTTTCTTCTTAATCCTCGATCCCCCGTCATCTTCCTCCAATCTCATCTGATCTTCAATTTCTACCAACTCTATCATCTTCTCTTCGACGTTATATTCATCTCCCTTATCAAATTTGTTGTAAGAGTCAGCCGCCGATTCAGGAGGTAATCGGAATCCATGTCGCTTATTCGGCTGTCGTACAGTCTTGACGATGGGTTTACGGGGACCAGTACGACGATTTCCTATCTTGACAGCTGTTGACATCGAGGTAGCAGTGGAGATGGATTGTGTTTCGAATCGTCGCTGGATGTTAAAGACAGTGAGTGACACATTTACCAGAACGGAGAAGAGTAAGCCATGCTCACATCGGAGAATTGAGGCAACGGTGCTTTCCTTGTGTATTTGCGACGAGTCGGAATGAGCTGATTGAGGGACAGTCATTAGCTGGTGTCATGATTGATGACAATCAAAGCGGATCGTACCTGTTTGATTGGCATCGAACTTTTTTTACTCTTCCTCTCCTCTCCATCAACCTTCATCCAGGTAATATCCTGTTCCAAATCTAGATCTGCACCCTCCACCATCTGCAATACCATCTCTTCACCCGAACTATCATGCTCCAATGTCCCGAGCTTCATCCTAGATTTCGTATCCTCAAGCCCGGCACTCTTCATCGACGAGTTCATTCGAAGACCGTTCGTCACCAGACCTTTTTCACCAGGAGAATCAGAGACGATTTTGAGACGATGTTGTTGAGCTTCTGGAACCGGTTGCCGAGTCGATGAAGAACCAAGGTGATTAGAGAGGGAAGTCGAGACGAGAGTAGGGAAAGGAATCAATGGTTGTTGCAAGAAGATGAGATCGTCCTCATTATCGGAATCATCCTCTATACGCTGCACAGCTCTTCCACCCATCATCCCATTCATTTCCTCTCCACCCTTTCTACTCAATGGGGTCGGACTCATCTCTTCTTTCACCTGATCTCTTACCCTCTCTTCTCCATCACCGTACACACCATCCTTCGCGTAAGGCGTCGTATTGTAGAATGCGAAAGTCGATCCGCCGGATGAGGGAGTTTCAATTTGGAGGACGGTGTAGGGTTTGGAATGGGGTGGAGTGATATTGAGGATGCAGGAAAGAGATGGCGGAGCTGAGAAGTGAGGTTTGAGTTCTTGAGCATTTATGATGGTGACGACTAGATCTGTTTGCCCGCGTATATCCAACTCCTTCCCTTCGCTGATAACCTCACAACCAGAGAAGTATTTCCTGAAATCAAACCATTCTTCCGGATCCACATCATAGTCACTCTGAACAATCCCTTCATTCTCCTTCGAACTTACTCCTCTATTATTTGTCAAGCACGCAGGGTTTCTTGGCGAGGCGAAATCTTGAGAGAAGTGTGGAATGAGTGAATGAGTGGAGAGTTGAGGTGTATCACATGTAACAGGTGTCGGTAGAGATGAGTCAAGCATGGTGGGATGAGGAGGATGGAGAACGTAGGATTGAGAGTTGAAGATAGGTGGAGGGTCTTGCGACGTAGTGTATGTAGAAAACGTAGGTTGATATTCTTGATATTGAGGATATTGCCACTCCCTAGATTCGCTTTGCTTTACATCCTCTCCACAATTCTCGCGACTTGCAATTGTGCATCCCGGGTATGATGTGTGATTCATTCTAGAATGATGTGTGAAGGGCGAGTAGATCTCGCTAGACGTCAAAGTAGATATCAATTGATCGATGTGAACGGGCGTGTAACCATAGCTAGCTGTGATTGGTGAAATCAACGGCGTAGATTGTGTTCTTCGCGCTCTTCGTAGTATACTTTCTCTTTTTCCCTCTATGATGCGCTCTTGAGTCCCGCTACTTGACATTGGAGGTGAGAGCTGCCATGGTAAGGGGAGGTGGGAGATGCGAGGTAAAGAGTTCATCTCGGGGAAATGATGAAGACGAGGGGAATGAGATCTTGACGGTAGGGTGAGACTGAATGGGACCTGCGGTGGAGGGACACCATAGTTGGGATCGTAGTTGGTGCTCATGAGTAGCTCGCGCGGACCGTTCAGGACGTCGATGATGTTGATAAGAACGCCATGAACAGTTCAAAAGCATCATGTAAACAAATCGTGATTCCGCGAAGAAGCCAGTTACGTACATGCCCACGCTTGGACGCCACGAATGGTGAAACTGATACACAGAGTGACCAAACATGATCACCGGCAACGAATCACATCCAGCTGTTCATCGTCGCATTTCGTTCATCATCCTCGACTGTCCAGGTGTCCTGATATTGTCGCCACTCTATCGTTGTTCCTAGGAACACCCACTTCTCTGTCTGCAGCCACATCTTCAAATCACTTTGGAACTACGTCACCATCACCCACCCGCACCTCCACCATTTCACTTGAGTTCCCTGATAATAAATAATAATAAAATCATTGCTCCGTCCATTACTCTTGGCTGCTTGGCATTTACTTTCTATCGTACGGCAATGGCCGACCAACGTGCACAGACATCATCCTTTTGTCATGTCCAGAAGTATTTCCCTCATGTCAGCGCCTTGCCTAACGCAAAGAGCAATCCAACGTTCGTGGTTGGCCGCAAGTATGACTTGTCTGGTGACCGATAGATTATGTGTCCTGCTAGGAACATCGTGACGTTTGCTGGCCCTCACCAGAGTACACCAACGTTTGTTGTTACTCGGAGCTTGCCAATACAATGATCGAACGAATGAGGATCTTCCGTTTGGACGTAGAGAGAAGGAAGGTACCACGTTTGGTACACTCGGGTCTCCAAGTCAGTTTGGCACAAAACTGGCTCTTCACCAAGATGAAAACGAGCAACCTTCCGTTCCATACCGAGAAATCCTGTCCTTGAGCCTCATAATGACCTCCTTCCTCCTCCTGCTTCCTCTACTTGCGCTTGTCCATCCCGTGCTCTCCACTCCCCTCGACTCCAACCTCGCCTATCGTTCCCCATATCCCAACGTTCCCTCTCTCGGCCATGATACTCCAGCTCTCCACAAGCGACACCATTCAGCAGGTCAACACCAGTCCAAGAGACACATTAAAAGACAAGCTCAGACCATCAGACCAAGTGGGAGTCCTGATACGTATACCTTGAGTGGTTATGGTGGACATGTTGCCCATTGGGATGACGCGAGTTATATCTATGCTGGGGATTTGAACTTCAGTGAGCACATACCACTGTGTCCAAGGTGGTTTCAAGGTGCTGATTGTGAGAGATGATCAGCTCACTCGGTTGCGTCGGGTGACCCCTTTGATTATTCGGTCCTTCTTTGGACTCGAGCTGTCCCGGTTGACGCTGCTCGGACCGATGTCCCAACCTGTGTCACTTACAGCGTATATGATGGTTTGAATGCAACAGTGAGCTTTTCGCTGTCTTGTTCGTTGAATCCCTCGGCGTTGAAACCCCAACCTGGGTATGACAGGGCAAGGTCGTCTCCTCCGGTTACGCTCTCTCCTCATATGACGTAGACTTCACTTTCAAAGTCGAAGCCACAGGACTTGAAGCATCCAAGACGTACTCGTACCAATTTGCCAACTGTGCCAAACCAGATCAAAGGAGTCCCATCGGTAGGACTAGGACCGCACCTGGGAAGCACGCCACTGGAGTCGAGAAACAGTCGTTTGCAGTGTACAGTTGTTCAAACTACCGTAAGCCCCCAGTCAAGCACAAGGGGAGTCAAAGCTAAAGGTAACACATCCCTATTGCAGCTAATGGTTTCTTCAATTCGTATGGAGGACCGGTGGCGAATGACGACGTCCAGTACGTGGTGCATCTCGGTGACTACATGTGAGTTTCGTACCGGGTGGCTACAGAAACAACATCTCACTCATCCTTCCTGTTCAATCCCAGCTACGAGTACGGAACGGGTGGTACTGCAATCGGCCGAGTCCCCTCAGGCGCAGCCGAGCTTGTGACTCTTCACGATTACCGTGCTCGATACGCTCAATACCGTACCGATCCCGATCTGGCCGAGAATCACCGACTCTTCCCTTGGATCAACATCTGGGACGATCATGAGACGGCTAACAACGATGACAAGTCTGGGTCATCTGACTCAAGTGATGTGTATCCAAAGGGATGCACGTATGGGGGACAGACCGGAGTGTGTTTCACTGAACGTGCTGCTAATGCCAAGCGAGCATACCATGAGTGGATCCCTATCCGTCAAGTTGATGTTAGCGATGAGCAGAGGATTTGGAGGGATTTCAGGTTTGGGAACCTTTTGGACGTCATTGCTTTGGATACGAGGAAATACGATCGTGATGTAACGGATCGTGGGGATGACTTGGACTACGTGGCTTCGTTGGCCGTCGAGCTCAACTCGACTCGATCTATTACTGGCCTCAAGCAGGAAGAATGGTTCTTGGATACTCTTGGTGATAGTTTACACCGTGATACCCAGTGGCGACTCGTTCTCAACCAGGTCATCTTCGGCTCTCTAAATTACTCGGCATCGCAAGCCAATCAGAGCGATCCCAACAGGTTTCAAGTCAACTACGATAGCTGGGATGGTTACCAACGTAACCGTCTTGATATCATGCAATGGGCCTACGACAATGAGCTCAACAACACGGTCGTCGTCACCGGAGACACTCACGCCAACTGGTTGTTCGAGAACAACCTCGATTCCGTCTTGATAGGAACGAACCAAACATCGACTTTGAAACAAGTCCAATCCACCTCAGCTTCCTATCAACGTGGTCAGATCGTCGAGTTCGGTGGGACCGCAGTTAGTTCGAATGGTTGGGGTTCCTCAATGGTTAGCGAGCGAAATGCTACTGCGAAAGCCGGGACTGGTCTTGTGAAGGATACCGCAGGGCTCCTATGGACTGAAGGATTCTGTGAGTTTATTCATCCTGCTTTTCACCTGCTTTTCCATGACTGAAGAGTGGACGGACGGCGTCACAGACCGCGGCTACATGAACCTCGAGATTTCCTACGATCAACTTAAAACGACGTACTGGGCGTATCCAGACAACCAGATCAAGCGTACTCAGAACCGCACGATGAGCGCCCAGTTTGTTCAACTTCCTGGTAAGAACCAGGTGGAAAGGCCTTTGAGTTCGGTGTTTGGTGCAATCAAGGCGGGGAATTAGAAGAGGAGCAGGAGAAGGAAGGAAAAGGATAGTGAAAGAGCTTGGAAAGTAATAGTTGATTTATATCATAATCTCATTTGGTTCCTCCCGACGCCACCTCTCGACTGATTAGCCCTAGCCGCCCTGTCCTGTCCTCCTCCCGTCATGTTGTCACATCAACGCTTCAAACAGCCACCGGTAGCGCCCTTCTGTCATCTGTCTAGGATGTGACGATCACTATTTGACCTCTCTCCGTAAAAAAAGCTGGAACGCGGTGAGGGGCATTTCAATTCAAGGGTCCAAACGACGCAGTATTTGATTGATTTTTACCTGGAAATGGGAAATGATATGACGCCGTTCGGTGCGTAGAACAGAGAGAAAAGGAAAGAAAGGGTGTTTGTGTTGTGTTGTGACAGGAGCAAGGAAGAGTAGATAGAGCAGAGTCACTGCGCGTAATTCAGAGACTAAAAAGTCTTGTTCTTCGCACCAAACGAAAAGAACACAGCTTCGCGCATACCCACCCACCCCAACACCTTGCCCAGCCCAAGTCACTTCATCTCATCTCATCTCATTCATTTTGCATAGATCGCTTGGTGGTCTCAGCTCACACCATCACAACGACCAACGACTGGTTCCACTTGGACATATTTCTAGTCAACGAGAGAAGGAATACATAACCCGTCGTCGTTGAACATCTACGGGCCGACATTGACAAGCCGTCTAGAACAAACCTGGGCGTCTTCTCGACTAGGACGATCTAAGAAGAGATATTTTCCAATCATCGTCGATCGCTCGCTCGCTGATCCGCGACCACGACGGACGAAAGCTAGACAGATTGACCTGAAAGGCAAGGTCACTACTATCCAATTAACAAGTCGTGAAACCCGGACGAGGTGAGTGTCTGTGCGGTGTTAGCTGCGGCGTCGACTGCGATTATATGGACCCCGAGGTCCTTTGAATAGATAGCATCTCAGACGTGGTCACTGACATGGATCACCTCCCCACGCTCACTTCTTGGAATTAGAACTCTCTTGGCCTGTCGTTCCTTTTCTTCACTCTTTTCTAACACGGACATTCCCTCACTCACCTTACTCTCGGCGCAAAACAACCTTCTTCCAGTCCCAGCACTTGGCATATACACTCTCTTGGAAACCCCTGATACAACTACGATACCCCTCACCGTCCCGAATTCCATCTATGGCACCTCAAGGACAATCATCTTATGCATTCGCTTCAACTAACTCAAACGCAACTCAATCGTCATCTTCGTATAACCAGCCACAACCGTACCCTGATCTCTCACGGTCTCCTTCTCCTTCTAACTCGGCATCAGACGCCCTCGATCCCTCGAACGGACCTTACAGCAATTCCCCTCTGATGGGTTACTCGAACGGCACGTCACCTCATCTTCAACCTGCTCAGTCGGGCAGTCAATCCGTAGGTGGTGGTTATCTGAGCAGAACGAGCTCAGGAGACAGCAACGGTAGTGCCGCTGGCATGTTGAGAGGTGGTCAGGTGGGTTTGCCTTGGTCTCTATCATACCACTTTCAGGCAACTGATGAACCGATGCTATCTCTGCTCAGTCCGTACCACGAAGATACGGTCCTACCGTCTACCCCTCATCGACATCCTCATCACGCGCACCATCTCCTCTCCAATCACCCGATCTCCGTGCTCGAAACTCGGACTTCAATCCACGAAACTCAGACTTCAGTGCATCCTCAATCAACTCCAAGGGAGGATATGCGAAAGGCGCTGCCGCGCTCGGTGGGTTAGCATACGGTGGAAAGGCTTCCGGGAACCAGCTTCCTGGTAGCCCTGGAAATTTGACGCCAAGCATTAGCGACAAGGTGTGTAGAGGGTTTCACTGTCGCCCAGGGTCGACGTCTGGTGAATGATATCACTGACCGGCGTTAACTTACGTCCTCTAGTTCTCCTTGTCAGCCGACCCGGGATCATGGGGCGCAGACGTCTCACCGGCCTCAGCTGAAGCAGATGACTACCTACACAACCCCGACCCGAAGCGAGATCGTAAGAACGATCACGGCGGTACCATCTTCACCGTTAGAGGTCTTGCCAACGTAGGAACAATCGTCATCCTTTGCTCTTGTCTCATCGTGTTGTTCGCTGGTTGGCCTATCATTTCCGCCGTCTCTGACAGCAAGATATCTACCCTAGGAGCTTACAATCTCGGTGGTGTTAATGCAACGGGTCAAGTGGCATCGACGATTGGAAACTTTGGATTGATTGATCAGGATACTCCAACAACGGCGTACTATCACACCTCGCTTGAGACCGGATCCCAATGGGAATTGGTCTTCTCAGACGAGTTCAACAAGGAGGGAAGGACGTTTTATGAAGGTGATGATCCATTCTGGCAGGCTGAGGATATGCATTATTGGTCGACCAATAACCTGGAATGGTGAGTCTGGGATTGGAGGACCTGGCTGGCTCTAGTTCTGCCTTGCTCAGACACTATCATCTTCTAGGTATGAACCTCGTCGTCTCACAACTGAGGGTGGTAGCTTAAAGGTCACGTTAGACAAATTCGCGTCCCATGGGCTCAATTACGAGGGTGGATGTAAGTACCATGACGGGTATCAAGCGTGTTCTGATCACTGACTGCCTCTTCATTGCAATAGTGATGAAGTGAGGCGCCTCACAGTATTTTTCGGTGGACGTGAAGTCCATGCTGACGTCCCTGTCTACCTGCAGCACCTGGAACAAATTCTGCTTCAGAGGTGGTTACGTCGAGAGTGCGTTTCTCGATGAGCTACTTTCTTTCAGTCAACTGCTCTTATGCTTATTCAACCACCTTCTACTTTGCAGCGAGCGTGTCGCTTCCAGGCACGAGCGACGTGTACGGTCTCTGGCCCGCCATCTGGACAATGGGCAATCTCGGTCGTGCTGGTTATGGTGGAACTCTGGAATCGATGTGGCCGTACAGCTACGACACATGTGATATCGGGACCTTAAGTAACCAAACCCTTAATGGTGTGTTTTCTTCCTCTCTCGTATGGGTCTCCTTTCCTGACCATCTCCTCATGTACCATTAGGTGCTCCCGAAATCGCCTTAACCTCCGGACCCTCATGGTCACCTTACAACGGCACGCTCTCCTACCTAGAAGGACAGCGCCTCTCAGCTTGCTCTTGCCCTGGCGATACGAACCACCCGGGCCCCAAGAAATCAGACGGCACTTGGACTGGTCGATCCGCCCCGGAGATCGATATCCTTGAAGCCCAGGTCGACCATTCAACTCTCATTGGTGGGGTTTCGCAGTCGGCTCAATGGGCTCCTTTCAACCCTTATTACGAATGGGTCAACACATCGAGCACTTACGACATTTTTGATGCCTCGTTGACTGCTCTGAATTCGTATGCGGGTGGTGTCTATCAGCAGGCAACCTCTGCTGTAACCACCACCAATCAGCAATGCTAGTGAGTGGGAGGATTGTCCGAAAGTTCAGCAAGTCTAGGTAGCCTCTGACGCAAAAATTCTCACCGCAGTACTGGAGACACTGGATGCTTCTCCATCTATGGATTCGAGTACGCTCCGGGAGAGTGAGTTAGATGAATAAGAAAGTGCTTTGCTTCGTTGCTGAAGGAGACTACCGCCCTTAGCACCGGGTACATCCGCTGGGTATCGGACAACAAGCCATCATGGTTAATCCGCGGCGCAGCGATGGCAGCGAACACTGCTGCACAGGTCGGCCAACGCCCTATTCCTTACGAGCCGATGTACCTTTTGATAAACTTGGGTCTGTCAGAAAACTTCGGAGTGATTGAGTGAGTCACAATCTATTGCAGTTCCGGTAATATCCTAATCTGTCGCGTTCCACAGCTACGATGGCCTGGAATCTTTATGGCCTGTACAGTGAGTCTCTGTGGCTACCAAGGTCCGGCTCCTCCGCTCCGCAACTGCTAAATCATCCCTTTCCACTATACAGCATGCTCGTGGACTACGTCCGTGTTTACCAGGACCCAAGCAACAAGATGCTCGGATGTGATCCGGAAGACATGCCAACGGCGGCATACATCGCCAGCATTTCGGAGGCTTATAGCAACCCAAACATCGTGAGCATCGTTGCAGTCCTTCCGATCTGGAGATGCCTTAACTCATGTAACTCCGCTCTTGTAGACCACCTGGGATCAGATACCTTCCAAACCAACTGCGCCCAAGAACCGGCTGGTCGTTAGTGAAGTCCGCCTTTTCTGTTGGCATATTTCCAGCTGATTCACCTTCTCTCTTTACCAGGACACCTGTTAAATGCAATCAATCATCTCGCATCGATGCGATCGACCGGCCAGAGTCCAGGCGATCAATCTCATAGCATACTACCTGTTTCTCCATCGACAGACAGACACATTCATAGACGGGGCTCATCTTCGATTTTCTCCCGACTCTTTCACCATCGGCTTGCTTTTCTAGGACGAGGACCACAGGGTGTGCTCGCAATTTAGGAGCAGGCTTGGATAGGAAGGGCCAGGGACTTAGAGGGAGATGTGCTTCACCCATCCGACGCCGAGCTCTCTCGCCACGAACTGAGACGAAATGTATCTAGATATCTTCCTTTGCATTGTGCCGTCTCTATCCATTTATTCATTCACGACGGGTTGAACATGTGATTGAACGTGAGGTTAGTAGCGACGCGATGCTAACCGGTGCAATTAGCCGACAATCCATAAGAATGGGCACAAAACATGAACCAGCGGAGCCCCAGAAGCTCCTTCTCACCATCGACATCGAATAGCTTTGCTCATTTACTAGGTCCATGTCAGCATCTCTTGCAGAGCTCCGAGGCTGGAGGTCCTTACCTCCTCTTCGTCGGCCATCCCGTCTCACCTCCCATCTCTCACGACCTTGCCAACGCAACGTGTCCTACCTCTCCTCTTATCCTCGTCCGTCAACCACCTCACCTCCAACATCACCCCGTCTCTTCATCCCACTCCAGGCCCCACCCTCCGCCGAGCCACCCCACTTGTCACTGCTGGATCGCAACTCCCCTTTAGACGGATTCAAGTTTTCTCGACATGTCTTCCAGGCAGCGTATCCTCGCTCAAGTGAAGGAAGCGCTGTAGATCCCTCGCATGCTGTCAAGCGCAACGACGATCCATTCGGTCCGGTGTCTAGCAAAGACAAGAAGGAGAGAAAGTCGCTCATAAAGAAAGCAGCTGAAAATACTGTCAAAGCGAGATTGGAGGCCAGACGTCGCTATGAGAGTCCAACATCGATCAACGAGCCAGGCATGTACATAGCTGCCAATCGATTCCTTCGCAAAAACCCAGCGTCGCAGTCGACAGGCTTGACTTTATTCTGTGTACATGCGAATGGATTCCACAAGGAAGAGTGGGAACCTACATTCCAGCGTTTGCTGCGGTTAGAAAAGGACGCTCCGGTAGATGCGCCGAGGATAGATGAGATATGGATGATGGATATAGCAACTCATGGAGAGTCCTTTGCTTTGAATGAGGGTGTTGTGGGACCGATAACAGACTGGTTGGATGTAGTAGGTTTGATTTCATTGCTTCTCAAGTCCGCATGTCTTTCTGACAGTCTACCGGTTCCACTTCGGAAAAGGGTCGAGATATCCTGTCGGCCCTCCAACACTGCATCCCATCAGAACGGATAGAGGCACTGCCAACATTCCTGCCATTCGACGAGAGTATGTCTCCTAAGAAGAGGAAGATTATCGGCATTGGTCATTCAGTGGGCGGCAACGGAATGTGAGCTTATCAAGTCTCATCGTTTGGACGAACTGTCTCAGCAACTGAGTCACCCCGTCTCAACCATCCACTCAGTGTCCAAGCGGCACATGCTCGTCCTGATCTGTTTGAAAGTCTCATTCTCGTCGATCCAATCACTCGGGAGATCAGTGATACAGACAAGATGTTTAGTCCGCAATTGATCGCCAGCTGTATCGGTCGCAGAGATGTGTGGTCGAGTCGGTGAGTTCCTTCACAATGTGGGTAGGTAGGTAAACAAACTCTTGACTGACCCAGGATGTCGATACATAGCAAAGAAGCCAGAGATAACCTCCTATTATCGCCTTTCTTCGCCGCTTGGCATCCAGACGTCTTTACCACTCTCATTCGATACGGTCTCGTCACCCTCTCATCGCCGCCTCGAGCCGGTTCCGAATTGGAAGACGAAGCGTCCTCCGGACCGGTCACACTCGCTTGTCCAAGATGGGCAGAAGCAAGTTTGTTCGCTGATATAGAGGGAGGTCAGACTGGTTGGAACAAGCTAGAGTATCTGAGAGATGATATGAAGGTTAAATTCGTGATGGCTGGAGATAGTTACAAGTGAGTTCGAGGTGGAATATCGGGATAGAGGGAGTGGCGGACTGACAGTGGTCGACTGCAAACAGTACGGGAGGTCCTGAACGGACTCGTGCGCTCGTGTGGAGACCCAAGGGAGCAAGTAATGTTATCATCAAGACTGCTGGTCATCTTGTAAGTCTACCGTCACTGGCTGAGAAGTTGGCTATTCTGGGTGTTTGTCAATGACGCTTATCCTTGTTCAGATCACACAAGAGAAACCAGAACTGTTGGCGATAGAGATGGCCAAGGCTATATATGGTGGGAAGTGGGAAGACGCAGTTGATGGTGCCGAGGACAAGGGGAAGCTCTAGCTAGTCATGTTCGGTCGGACCGGTATTGAATACATATAGTTACCTGGAACCACCGGCGAATTGGTGGTGGAGGTGTGGGGGATTATTATTGGCGGCGTCAAATGTCCCCCCCAAGGCACAAAGTCCAGAACGGTCATTCTGCTTTATCAAACCCAATCGGCGCAACTCAGAATCAAATCAAACACTCACAACCCTTATTACATTACCATCAACTATCCATCCAACCATCCAACTATCCCTCCCTCCAGGCATCTATACACTACCTCCTCTCACCACTGAGTGACTCGCCAAAGACGCTGTGCCTCTGGCCATTTTTAGCCTCCGGTATCCTTAACTCTAGAACATGAACGCCAGATCTCTTCTTTAAAAGACAAACCGACGAGCTTTATCAACCAATATGCCCACGGCACGACCACCCCATTCCTCCGCCTATCCTGACAATGGCGGTATTCCTGTTCCTCCATTCCCCCAACTTATCCATCAATCTACGCCTCAACCATCCTCATCAACTCCAAATCGTAACTCGGCGCCGAATAGGAGAGGAAGTGGCGGCCCACCTCAAAATCGCCAAGGATCAACTTCGATACAATCCTACCCTCAAGGAGGGCATGGTTTGGAATCAATTGGAGTGATAAAGTCTGAAGGTGCACAGGGTACTCCTCGTGGTCGAATGGCATCTGGTTCTCAATTGCAATCCGCCTTGCACGTTCAACAATCTTCTAATCTCGGACAACAGCAAAATATCGGGGTGTCATTCATGGAATCGCCAGAGGATGCAGAAGACGATGATGCATCATCGGGAGATGAAGAAGGGAGACATGACAATGGGACTGTAGGCGATAAGTCTGCTTTGACCGGAAAGGGAAAAAAGGGGACAAACAAACCCGCCAATACAGCGTATGGCGCTGGATTGGGAAGTTTGGGGTTGAACAAGGAGAAGAGAAAGAGACAGGTTCAAAGTTGTAGTGAATGTCGAAGGAGGAAAATCAAGTGTGACAAGAAGTGAGTGGAATTTGGAAGAAATTTTATACAGGAAAAGTACTGATTCATTGCTCTGGACTTTCTAGATTCCCTTGTGGTCTGTATCAATATCTTCCCGATAGTCAACCATCGATTGATTATGCTGACCGTTTTTGCCGACCATTTCGTAGGACCCTGCGTTCTTCGAAATGACCAGAGTATATGCAGAGAGGTTGAAAAGCATAGCCCAACGACGTGAGTCCATCTGGTTATCCGAGTTGTACAGCGCGATCTAACCCCGATGCGTCTCCCAGTACTGGATGCGCCTCAACCCAGGATCTCGTCCACGTTCAACAGCGACTGGCAGCACTTGAATCCATCCTCTCTCAAGCCGGTATTCTCGCACCAGGTCAACTCGAAAATATCCTAGGCGGCAAGGGAAAACTCACCCTCGTATCTCTTGATCACACATTACCAAACGGAGCATCTGCTTCCTTCCGTGGGACTGGAGGTAACACAGCGCCGTCAGGATCAGATATGGTTGGAGAGCCTGGAGAAGGCGGGGAAGGAGAGAGCGATACGGAAGGTGCAGCGTTGACTCTGGAACATTTGGCATTCGGTCGAAGAAAACAAGAGCAGGGTGCTGGTTCGACTCATAGCACTCATCACAATGCAGGACCGGGATCAATGCTTCGCCGTAACGCATCGGACATGAATCCTACTGGTGAAACCATGGGTTTCGAAATGGGCGATGCCATGCGAGGACCTGCGACGAATCCATTCGGCCGACCGGGTGCGTCTACAGTGTCAGCGAAGGATCCAAGCGAGGTTTTCCCTTACTCGATGACATTCTCCGTATTACCGCCTGGCACGACTGGATCGGGCGTTCCGGCTCATCTGTTGCCTCAGGTACCCCTGAGGCTCAAGGAGAAAATGGGAGGTCCGGTAAAGTCTGAAGTGTTGGACGCGCTCGATCCATTAGAAGTTTTCTCGCTCTTCTATCAGCGTAATGATGTTTTCGTGAAGGCTCTTCTGAGCGTGCTTCCGGACAGATCGAAGGGAGAGCTGTTGGTGCGGAGTGTGAGTACCAAACCAGGTCGATTGAGGGCATGTGCTGATTCACATCTTCACACGCTTTTTAGTATATTGACAAGGTAGAATGGCTGCATCGATGTGGGTGGAGGAAAAATACCTATATCGCACATCGGCTGATCTCGCTGTGCTACAGGTTTACACGTCCCCACCTTCTTGAATCAATGCGAAGAATTCTGGAATACTCCAGCTCAACTCGTCTTTACGGATGTTTATATGCCGTTCCTGAGTTTGTACTGCATCATCTGCTGCGTGAGTTCGAAATTTCCTGAACTTTTCCTGACGCATGGTAAAATTAACCTCATACGCGATCTCATCAGCTGGGTCTATACTTCATGGACACCCAGGAGGCGTCTGCGAACTTCACTCAACTGGAGCAGGAATCGCTTCCAGAGATCTGGTGCACGGCGTCGAGAGGGGTGAGTCTTGTCGGTTATGATCGTCACGTGCTGAACGCTGAAACCCTCGACTTGCTCCACTGCACAGGCTTTGTGGATGAGCGACTTTATGGCTGTTCATACGATTGAGAATTTGCAGAGCATTATCTTGGTTGGGATTTTCTTGGTGAGCGTAACTGTTGTCACTTGACATGGTGTATTGCTTATCGACGGTGACCGACAGAACAATCATGACTGCGCCGACGCTGCCTGGAGCTTACTAGGTGCTGCTATCAAGGTGATTGACTCACAATCTCAACGGCTTATCAACCTAGCTGATACGTATTCTCTCTCACAGATGGCGCAAGGTATGGGATTGTCTAGGCTGGGCGCGGAGCCGGACCCGGACTCGACTCAACAACCTCCTAATTGGAGAGCACCATGGGAGAGTGTGGTTCGGCGTGAGACAGGGCGCAGACTATGGTGGAACGTGAGTTTTGAAGTTGGGGATAGCCTACTGATACAATTTCCTTATCAATCTATCCCGGACCTTAGCTCGTGTTCCTAGACTGGAGTCTCGCACCATCTTACAATTTCTCCAGTAGTATTCAACCAGATCAGAGTGAGTCAAGATCGCCTCTGAAACGTCGGGCGCCTGCTGACACATATGAGTAAATCTGCAGTCAAAACTGCTTTGCCATCAAACGTAAGTCCATTGGCCATTTTCGCTTGCTCAGCGACCTAATGGAAGACCTTGTCACTTGTCCAGCTCGACGATGAGGACATCATCGATGGACAACCGCTGCGCCCGAAACCAATATCCACCCGAACCAGCATGTCATATCATCTCTCTAGGATGCGGTTCGCTGAGATCTCGCAGCGCCAAATCTGGCAAGCCAACGCTTCTCCCCATCCACCTTACTCCTTTATCCTCTCAGTCGATACCGAACTCCGCAAAGCTATCGGGGACTTGCCAGCCTACTTTTCGTTTGAGACTGAGACGCCGGAGCCACCTCCAATGGACAGCAAGTCCAAGATCCAATACTGGGAGAAGATCATCATCAACCTCAGTGGGCAATCGAGGCTGATGAGACTCCATCGACCTTGGTTATCTCGCGGGTACAAGGATAAGAGGTGCGGCTGAGCCTCTGCCCATTTCGTCGCGGGAAACTGAAGGTTAATGATAATGATACTCACACAGATACGAGTACTCGCGCGATCAGTGTATCAGGGCCGCGAGGTCGTGTTTACGGATCATGCAGGACGAGCACGGTGTTGCCGTCTTCCTGGAGAAGTGGTGGATTCCTCTGTTCTATGGTGCGTGCATCATGCTGTTGAAGTTGAGCCCGGGTACTGATGAGGCCATCTATAATTTCAGTCACTGTCGCTGGAGTTGTTGTCCTGATTGATTTACTGGTGAGCATCTCATCTCATATTTTGCTGCAATCCTTTCTGACATTATCTCACTCTCTTCGCAGCGAGCTCGAGAAGCCGACTTGAATAGTCCCGAGAATGAAGAGAAGGAGAGGGAAGTTCTCGGCGCTCTTAACCAGATCAAGCAGGTGCAGTCGGTATCTCATCCTGCCAGAGGTGCAATCAGGGTTTGGGAGCAGCTTCTTGGTGAGATTTTGTGTGCGCCGCATATACCGTTACGCACCTGATCATCTGCGATTGCTTCTGCCAGCCGAACTCCATGATAGGAAAGCGGGCAAGTCTGTCCTTGGCAAGCGCAAGGCGGACGGTTCGGATTCTGGCGGCGGTCTGCAACGAGCAGTCAAGAAGCTCATCCTGGATGCCCAAGCGGTGTCTCCAGGCTCCGCCGGCTCTCACGCGCAATCCACGCCACGCACGGAAGCCTCCGCCATCTCGCCCACTACTCAGCAGAATGCTGCTTACGAGGCGGCGATGGCGGCGGGTCCGTCTGGCGACTTCAGCAACATGTTCATGGGATCACAACAATTCCCCAGTTTCCCCATGGGAGTCAGCGCTGCTGGAATGCCAGGTACCATGGCGCCTGCTGCTCAAGCTTATAATCAACTGGCGCAGCCGAATAGCAATGGCAACTTCGATGTGTCGTTGGAGAGTATGCTGGCGACGTATCTGCCGAACACGAATGCACCGAGTGGACCGGATGACTTTATGAATCGGGTGTTCTCGGTGAGTTGTCCGGGCTTTGAGATACGGGATGGCAGCAGCTTACACCGCTTGTCTCCTAAAGTTCTCATGGGATGGCAACCCACAAGGTTCAGATGGGAGTAACATCGATTACTCTGCCATTCAGTCTAACCAGTACGGCGGTTGGATGGGATGATTTGGGGTCTCCCTTGTTTCGGGGTATCGGGGTTCACCACGATTAATACTGTATCGTAGATAGAGCTCGACTGTATGGTTTACAATGTGGGAAGAATCCGCTGGTCTGTTCAAACTCCATACTCTTCCAACAAAGCCTTCTTCCTGACATCCAACAAGATCTGCTCCATCTCCTGCTTTGTAGGTTGTTTCGGCGGTTGGATACTCTCCGGAGACAACACGCCAAAGAATGATGATATTCGAGCTGCCATTGCTGGGTCATTTGTCAAAGCAACCTGTTCCTGACCATCCACCTTCTTCCTCTTCTCAGCATCACCATCTGACATCTCAACATCGGCATCGGCATCGGCATCAGGTGCTTTCCTTTTAGAGTGGGAGTCGGTCGGTACGGATTGAAGGACAGAGGCGGCGGTGGATTTCGGGAATGGTGGAGTGACGGAAGATGTAGGGAGGTCGAGGAGTTCTGCTAGTTTTGCACATGCGGTGTTCCAGTCTGACGAGGTGGATGTCGATATGTGATCAGCTGATGGTTGACACATCGGCATCATCACGTCGACTCCCGAACTCACCCTCAATCTCCATCTCCTCTTCCTCTCCGACAAGCTTAGCATCCATTTCATCTACATCTCCATAATAATCCGGACCCCTGTTCTTAAATTTTTGATAACTCATCGCTCTTGCGGATTCCTCTGATTCTTGGATCGCTATGATGCAGTTGATGAATCACCGTCCAGATCAGTATTCTTCTCCATCAAACTTTACACTTTACTCACCTCCTCTATTAAACAACTCCTTCACACCTGGTAGATCCTTCGCTCTTCCGAAATACTTGTAGCCCCTCGTTCCAGGTACTTCTCTTCCATCCTCATCGATCATCCCTGTCCTCGCTCGACGATAATTCGCACCTCCCAACGCTACGATCTGACGTTCCCAATGTGATTTCTCACGCATCAACTTGTTAATCTCGTCGTTGAGATCACGGACTGCATAGTCGGTCATACCAGCTGAGAAGGGACGATGTGGAGAGACGTCAGCTCTGATCTAGCAACAGCGATAGGAAAGACCACCAAAAAGAAACCTACCATCCTGGATCTTGGAAACCTTCCTACTGATCTCTCGTAAAATCTCTCCTCTCCATTTCTCACAATCCTTCAGGTTGGAACATCCAGAAGCTAATCGCGGACGTCTAGCGTCTTTTGGACGAGCAATACCCATCTCGATAGCTTGGGTTTCCCGGAATCGGAACAGCATGGACTGTGCTTTTTCTTGGTTTCGCGCCTACGAGACGACAGGGTAGGGTTAGGTTTAGTGGGGTTGTCAAGGAAAGGGATGGTTGATGTAAGAGTAGGAGTACGTACCATGATGAGGGAGTGATTCTATGTGATGATATGGACGAGGTGAGGTGGTATATCCGATAGAACTGTTGAGGATGGACGTGTGGGGGATGGTTGTGTTCTCGCTGGTGATAACTTGGCTGGCCGTCCCACCGTGCTGACCCGTAATGCCACGTCACGACCCTCTTCCTCCAGGACTGGGCCGGGGAAATTGGCGCTTTGGAGGGAGTTGGGACTGATTGATATGAGATTAGCACTCCATCTTCATTGACGACTCATCATCACATCCTTCACATCTCTTCTCAAGGGAAGTCAATAGTAAGAGGGGTACGGAGTAAGAGTTTGCAAAGAGGTGCAATTCCAAGTCAGTGGGAATATCCTAGGATCTCGTACAAGAAAAAGTGGGTTTGGCCGGGAAACGCCGAGAGATGGAGCAATGAATAGAGGCGTCGTATGACCTCGATCCCATTCTCTCCGTTCCCCATCTCTTGATTATCGATTCTGACGTACTGTTTCGTGTGCTTGATGACGAAGAACAGAGAAGGGAAGAGGAATTGTCCAAGATGATGTGAGTTGCGACAGTGGATTGATAATGAAAAGGTAAAGGATAGAGCTAAATCGTGGTACCTTGTTGGATATCAGCGCCAACCCCGTTCGTCAAGCGTGCTTCAAGTGAGTACGCATTGTCCATCATGCAAAACTGAATGTCAGCTTATAAAGTTTGAACGACAGGTGTGGTAACCGTACGTATATAGACCTCCTTTCATTCATACTTACGTCCTTCACGGAATTCCGTCTCACTCCAACAACACTGTAATTGACCTGTCGACCTCCACTACACCATAACAGTCGGTCACATCTCCGCAAACTGCACTTCCCCACCCTTGTGTTATAACTGCAAGGAACCAGGACATCAAGCTTCTGCATGCCCTTCACCAGCATCGACGGACGCCAAGCAGTGTTACATGTGTTCTGGTATCGGTGAGTCGGCCTTTGGACGATGATGTGGATTTTGATCGAATTGTGGGACTGATCATTTTCTGTGATATTCGTCTGTAGGTCACATCAGGTACTTGTTGGGTGGTTTGACTGCCTTTGGTGTGAGATACTGATCACGAATCTTCCCTTTCTTCTGATGCTCTTTCTCCTTTCGCTCCTCACCTTGGCATCGCCAAAACAGCGTTGACTGTCCACAAGCCGGATCTACCCCCCGAGTCCCTGTAGTCTTTGGTCCTCCTCGTGGTGGTGCATTTAGAGGACGTGGATTCGCTGGCGGAAGAGGTGGTGCCGCCGGTGGAGCGAGGGGAAAATGCTTCGTGAGTGGTTATAATGTGTTTGGGTTAGGTGAAGAAAGTGATTGACTGATGTATGGTGATGCGATGGGATGATGATAGACTTGTGGTGGTGTCGGCGTGAGTGATCTTTTTTTTTTTTTTTGGCGGGGGGGGGCTCAATGGAAAGCACGGACGCTGACTTTGCCTTTGTGAAAACTGGACAGCACATCGCCGTTCAATGCCCAGGTGTAGCTCCAGCCTTCCGACCAGTCGTGAAGAAGCCTGTTCCAGCAGCTAACGGTGGACCTATTGTGTGCCAGTGAGTAGCACTCCCAATTCAGCCCGTCGTGATACTGATGTTGCCGGAACTCGCAGTCGATGCCAAGGAACCAACCACTACGCCCGTGATTGCCTTGCACCTGCTCAACCCAAATCCGACACCGAGAAGGTATGCTATGTCTGCAAGACCAAAGGACATATCGCCAAGTGAGCTTTCCTCGCGGTTCATACTGAAATGCCTCTGATCGGACTGCTACACATTTTGATCAAATCAGGGACTGTCCTAGCACAGACAAATCTGCAGCGGCTTAAGAGATGATACTAGATAGTCGTTATCTGAAGAGAGGAGGGATTGGATACAGTCGAGCGATATGGAGTTTGGGAATACAGTGAAAAGATGTACATATTCATTACTTATCTGTATGCCATTTCAAGTTCGGCGTGAGAGTGTTGACATTTGCTCATCCTCCCCCCTCTAGGATTCAGGTTGAGGCCTGTCCATGTAGCTGTGCCGGCTCTTTGAGACTTGAGATGGTGTACGGCCTTTGGTGTCTAGTCTCGGAGCTGACAAAGACAGTCCTGCGCGTCCCTGTATGTTAACCAGCGAGTATCGGGAGTAGCATCGCCGCTTAGGTCATTGACGAAACCCGAAAGAACACATAGCTTATGTCAAGCTAGGATTTGCGAAGCTTGGTGCAATATGAATGGTTACCCTACCAGCGAGGCTTTATCCCTCCCACTGCATCTACTGGTTTGGACTACTTGGCTGTTCCTAATGCAAGGTTTGTGGCTCGTTGGGCAAGAAAAGTTTAAGCGAATTTTGGACGAAGTAGGATGAAAAGTACTGAAGTATTTCTGTGGTTCCGCATCAATGGCGTTCCTGTTGACTTCTTGCTCTTTCTCCCCAAGAGCAGCGAGAACTAGTATCTGACATCACTGTCGCTAAACAGTACCGTCCGAAAGGACGTTGAAATCTTGGCCACGAACAACTAAAGAGAATCCTAAAAATCACATCGTATATGTTACGTTTGCGCCGCCCCCCC